>KK502689.1:145833-272647 GCA_000688735.1 Glossina austeni
CCAATCTGTAAGCGACACATAACATAACCTTTTGAACATAACTTTACAAGCTACAACCTTGGGACACTATGTGTGTTTTAGTGACACTATTCTTTTGACAGCTTTCAACTGCTGTTCACTCGACTGAGTAGCGAGTGTCTGGAGCATTGCTCAGCATCACATTAAAAAATCCTTTTTATTTCGTCTACACGACGCTAAGTGGGCAGAAGGGTCCACTCTAGCGGAGCTTTCTCATGGCATCTTTAAATCCAACGCTTACTGTGAACGTGTCTCTTCTAATCAAGAAGCAGCGTTCAATCAGTGCACGAATTTCAGATTTTTTCGTTATTTAGAAAATTACGAATTCTACGATCGACGACGAAAATTACGATTGATCATTAGTGGCGAGGTCGAAATGTCATCCTTTAACACTATTGATTGGCATGTTATGTCTGCAAATTTTTATTTCTATTCTACTGTAGCATTATCCATCTGTCGCGCTCTACCATGATTAACAATTTATGCTAAGTTCATATTTTAACATAATATGACTAACCTAACCTAGTTAAGATAGCCTAATTTAGTTGTAACCCACTTAGTCGTAATTCTAGTAATAACACAGTTTAATCGTATTAATCGCTTATGCTATCATTATTGTAATAACTTACTTTAATTATATCAATTGCTTAAGTTAGCATATAATAATTTATTATATAAGCTACTGATCACACTTCAGGTGGGTCAGAAGAGGTAAACAAAAATTCAAATTAATAAGTAATAAGAATAATAAAGAGAATTTAAATTAAACAAGAAATCAAAAGAATCTTTAAATCTGTTTGTCACTACACTACCAAGTTTTCTGGCATAACATAACTATAGTTTAACTTCGATTCTTCGAAATTTGTTGCCAGAAATTCACCGCATTCTGCTGCGTAATTACTGTATTCACCTGATTAACCTATACCCGTCTTTCGATCTCGAATGGAAAAATCAAGAGACGAAGAGCCGCTGTTGTGTAGCATATAGTAATATTTCTAATGATCTAGTGAAAGTCAGTCAAACACTTTTGCATAACTGAACAATGCATTGTATTAACATAGTCAAAAGGTCAGACAGTCGGCAGTTGTGGCGGATAAAGGCACGCGTCATCGTGAAGCTAGCTAGTTCGGTAACTATTGTAGAAATGGGCTTGAAATTGAACAGTCATGAAATGCCAGTTAAGATGCTGCCAACGTAGAAAAAGTGCTCGTTTAGATAACCTCACACGACTGCAGTGGAAAACTTATTACTTTTCGATCGTGATATTATTCTTTTCCAAACGATCGTTTTTTGATGAATGATTTTTTATTCAAATAATTCAATAGGTGCGAGTAATGCTCGTTTATCTTCCTGGCGCAAAAGCAACCAATATTTCTGAAATCACTCCATCAACAAACTAAGGAATATAATTACAAGACCCGGCGGAAAAATTAAAATGTTATAGATTCCTAGTCATATCGGTTGATTGGGAAATCGAGCGGCAAGGTATGCTGCTTCTGCGCCTCTAATTATGGACGATGCCATTGAAAAGTTGGATCTTCAAAGATAAATTGGAGGAAAAGTTAAAGAGAAAATTACAGAGGAAAATCTACAATACTACAATACATCAACACAACTGTTCTATTAACCCTCAATTAATTCCTTCCACCTTTATATCCAACAAATGTTGAGAAAATCAAGATTCAAAAATTTTCGAGAATTCGTCTTGGGCATACAATTGCAACTCACCAATGGATCTTGGGTCTTCAATGGGTCTTCCTCCCCAATCTGCAGTTGTGAACAAATTCTTACTATAAAGCACATTCTCTGCGACCGCCTTAACTTTTCCTTGGCTAGAATTATTGCATTTAAAACGATTAACCCTTTGGACTTTCTAAACTCATCTTCAGAACAGAATATTAATTCAATATATTACTTTATTAAAACTACTAGGCTCAATATCTAATATACTTTTATAAATTAGAGTCGATAGCCTGTGTTGCTAGTGCTCAATGTCTTTTTTTTAGTCTAAGAATTTATTTCATTAGTCTAAAATTATAATAATAATAATAATAATATTAATAATAATTTCTGAAATCAGAAAACTACTCCTTTAATATTTCTGACAGAGGCGTAAGTTCACTATAAGGTCCGGACTTGAGTTCAGTCCCTGTTTGCATTTCAATGTCATGGAGTTAAACCCACTTTCCTTCGAAACTGACACGTAAAACCCGTATAATGATTCCTTTTTCTGATGGTTCGACTTCAAGGAATTAAATAAAAGCAAGCCACATCTATCTTAAGTTATGGTTCTTTGTTTGAAATGTTCGATTCAGCAACGTAACCCGTAGCCAAAATCTTGGTATCCCTGACAATATCCTATAAAAGTTTAAAAGTTTCCCGAAGTTTTGCAGTTATCGAGTTTTCGTACAGAGTATCCTTCTCTAGCAATTTCGAAAATCTTGTATTTGAAGTATTCGCTGATTCTTTATTAAGCTCCATCGCGTTTGAGCCCTTGTTTTGCACTGCTCTCTGATCTTTTTCCATTTTATTATCTGCTGTGAAAATATTGCCGTGAGTTTTGTCTTTGGTACGAATAAAGAGACAAACCTTCCGAGCTAACCTAAGTTTATACGACGAACGAAGCTTCGGAATATAGTTAAATATTCTTTTTTCATCTTCCTTTTACTTTAAATGACTTTCTCCGAACTTTTCAATCAGCTCTTAAGAATTTCCAAAAAATTAAATCTAAAATTCAATCCGTTGCATGTCTTATAGCGTAGAGCAGAGCAGAGCAGAACGAACCGGTTGGCATATGAAACGCCAATGTAATTATGTGAAAAACATGCAACTTTCTTAAATTTTAATTCAGTTAACGCCAGCCACGAAAACAACGAACACAAAGTGTCTTATTATTGATCAGGAAGGGTGCAAAAAAAGATTTATTTTAAAGTTTGTAATTAAATATATATATAACCTTGTCTTTGGGATTATTTTTGGTAATTTACATCAGGCGAGGAATTCTTCACATTTCGAGTCTTTATTGTCACAGAGCTATCCCAGTTTCGCTTAACTGTAAGGCCACTGTAACAGTCTAAGAAAACATATTTTTACACTGAAGCGCTGGAAGCCTTTGAATCGTTCTCAGCCACATATCTACTCAATGCCTTCTTGCCTGACTGCTGGGTTCGGCCTTTCGGGGAGTATTCGTGGTGGCTGTGGTTACCCCAAAGTTTCGCGGGGAGCTATTTAAGAGGTGCTTAGATAGGCCTCGGCGCAGACCACTAAGCGAGAATTTGGCCCACACCCATTTTCTATTGCGGTACTTCAGGGTAGCGAGGCCCCCTTCAATGGGGATTGTCTCTCTCCCTGAGGGGTCGTCAATCAACTTACCTCTCGATTGCTAATGGTTGTAGGCAACCCGTCTGAATAAGGCTTCCGGCCAGGTGCAGACGTAAAACACACAGACACACAGACACACATCTACTCAACTGTGTGGAGGTAGACCCAACTTTTATCAGAAAGTAATTCTGAATCAATCCAAGCCTGTCAATTTATCCTTGCGTTCAGCCCAGCGGTCGCAATTTTTAGATATTTCGATGAAATTTGCATTAAAATGCATGAGGTATTCTTTCAACTTTGCGTCGGGCCTCGGATCTACAAAATTTTTGCAAATGATTATAAAAAAGTCAGTGAGATTTTATTGGCTTGAAGACGTCGGGACATTTTCTTATTTAGTTGTCTCTGACAGAACTAATTAGATATACTCTTAAAAACTATGCCAAACATGAAACAGTCAAGTAAGTCTGATAAGTGCAATGATAAGAAACTCTTAAAATCTAACAGGAATGTACAACGCCATAAATTTCATGCAACCACTTTTACTGCACATCATTTGTGTGTCGGTATGAACGGTAAGTTTTCATTTAACAGCGCGAAAAGTTTACAACAAGGCTGACACAAGTTGTTCTTCTAAGCAAAACCTTGGACGGATAACGGACAGATAGACAAAGATATTTATATCGATTCTGGTGCGCACAAAACATGTGCTCTCTTTTTTAAGGACGCCTGCAGGTATATAAAGAAGTCATTGCCAGTTTCTATAAGCGGTAGCTGCTATGCTAGCTGCTGCTATTAAGATTTACATTATAGTTTAGGCGATTACACGACGCAATGTTTTTAACTGTTTTGAGTTCTGTGCTAAAAAAAAGAAAAACCAAATGCAGGAATTGCTACCTTTTCTGCCCAATTCGTAGCAAAGTACTGCCCGGTTTGAGGGATTTTAACAAATTACTAATGCAATCGCGCTGATCGGTAAACGATAAAATTCTCCAATCTGCAGAAATGAATTGCAAGTCAATTCTTCAGCGTAACCGCGCTTGACTTGCTTATTGCGAAACCCACATACGAAAATTTAGCAGCGCTCACGAGCGCTTCCCTTCCCCTCTTTATCCACCGATGTCCCTGACTTATTTTCCTAACAAAATCGGTGCTGACGTAAATAGCCTTAAAAACCGATTGTGACGTGCGTTGAGAGATTCATATCATGCGATGTTTATCATTCCCTCTTATGCCCGTTATACTTGCACCACCTCGCAATGAATGCCATCTTCTCACCCAAAAATGACAAAATTGAAGAGGATGTAAATATAAACTGAAAATATTTGCAAATTCGGACATTTGGCTTTCGGTACCAAGTATTCTTTCGAATAAAGAAACACGAAGGGTAGCGTCTACACGCTCTTCTTAGAAAAAGCACGAGACATGGAGAGGACCGCAGTCTAGCGGGTGCGCGTCTAATCGGTAGGTCTTATGGCGTTTCTTCTTTCTTTCTTTTTTCACTGTGACAGGCGTCTGTGTCAAACTTCACATCACCTTAAGCGTTTCAGCTGCGCTTGGCTTTGTGTGACCCAAAAAGTATTTCTTCCGATTTTTACAATAAGTGATTTTGTTGAGCAAGGAGGCTGCACAGGCTGGTTCGTGATTATTACGAGAGGTGAGAATCGGACCTACGCACGCGACCTGGAACTAAGCAATCAATCGAGTGAACATCGGGCCAAAGGTGAACCAAGTCTGAAGAAGCGGCGCAAAGATCACTCAACATTACCAGTTTTCTTCGATTGTCGTCGCGTGTTGTGCACCATAATTTTCTCTCGCCAGATCAAATCGATAACAAAGAATGTTGTTTGAGTTTCAGGATTACTTTGAAGGCGACGAAATAGATTTGAAATAAAAAGAATACAATTAAAAAAAGAAAAAGTTAAACTGGTCTTACTTTTTGGACGCAGTATCGTTTGTTAAAAAAGCGCAGATGCTTTTCTTTATTTTCAGTTTTTAAAAATATTTATTTAAACCGCACATAAGGCAGGTAACCTTATCAATGACAGCTTCTTTTGATTATCTTATAACTAATTGTTTACTATTTAAACTGAAACTTGCTTACAACAAGAGATAAATTCACCATAAATAACTTTCAACGTCTCGTAACAATCTTCATGAACGCTCAGGTATTTCTCTCGAATAGTTGGTGGAATTCAATAAAATTTGATTAGAGCGATTGTTTTGTATATCGCTCGAGAAAGCCAAAAAGAAATTTTGAAAATTTTTGAAGTTAAAGTGGCCCCACTAACGCTTTTGCACACAATGTGTCGGAAAGTACCGAAAATATTTTAATTAAGAAAGAAAAAACACTACTAATGTTATATAACACGTGTTCTTCTAGTCACGGACAATATCACGGAGAAGTAAGGGAGTAAAGATAAATTCGAATTTAACTAAAATAGACATAGCTTTCTAAACGGCCTAACAGTGCTCCCTTAAGTAGTTACAATCAAAATTTCGTTGAATTTAGAGGAATACAACGTTCCAGTTAAGGAACCTAAGAGATTCCTATGGACACTTCATAAATCTATATGAAAATATCTAAAGAAATGGTCAAATTGGAGACTCTAGTATGGACCAACACGAAAATTCCCCCCATATTCACCTATACCTCGCGATACACGCTAGCAAAACGGTACGTGACGTATTAGCATTAACTGAAAACACGAGCTTAACTTCGCTTCGTCGGCTCCTGCTTAAATACTCAATTTCACAAACTTTGGCAAAAATAGTCCCAAAAAGCAGAATTTAAATTTGTTTGTGCTGCCATCAAGCCTACTCCTCTGCTAATCTTTACCTAGTTCCTCCAACTAATGTGAACACCCTTCAGCCATGAACTTGCAATACGT
Source organism: Glossina austeni (assembly GCA_000688735.1). Taxonomy (NCBI): domain Eukaryota; kingdom Metazoa; phylum Arthropoda; class Insecta; order Diptera; family Glossinidae; genus Glossina; species Glossina austeni. The sequence goes on from KK502689.1 coordinate 152,061, forward strand.
CAATGGATCCTTCAGAAATCTCCTTTTCTTATAATAAAGACCTTTCTTTGCCTGGGCTGTCTTTTCCTTTATCAGACGAATAGCGTTTGAGAGGGCCAAGCCTGTAGACGTTCTAAACCAGACTTTTTTTCTAAGCAGACCAGACTGCGTTTCTAAACCGGAACCCATAATCCATGTCACTAGGGCTCAATTCTTTTTTCCATTTTGGTCTAAGAATTGCTCTTAAATGAGTTATAATAACAAAACGTATTCTTAAACCCACACATTTACTACACAAGGCGAGGCTTGTATCGTTTATAATCGTTCGGCGAACTGTCAAGTTGTAGCATTTACAGCGGAAAAACGCGTCGTCACAGCAATGAGCTGCTCATGCTACAAACCAGTTAACTGCGTCGACCTTTCAGTTCAAAAATTTGCATTTAGATAGCGTCGCCAAAATTTAGCGGTGACAGGTACACTTGTCATACACCGAGTGCGTGTAATATGGAATTAAATTGTAATGAAATAACTTTACGAGCTGACATACACACACCCTAAAATACATTATTTTGACAAATACACATTTATAGTAATGAAATCCGTCATAACACGAAATTTTGTACTTTTTTCATTGTACACACATTCGTTGTACACAATTAATTGGTTAAAAATTATTTCATATAACAAGAAGTTATAGCAAAGATCTCCATGACCTTTGCAGCCTGCACTTATCAAATAATTCCAACTTGTCATGTGGTTGATGTTTAGGGCCACCACTATTTCATCGATTTTTACAGTGATTGCCAGGAGCATCTTTGGCATCGAAGTTTCCGGAGCGGAATCGAGCAAATCACTCCTGGGTTGTTCGTTCACTCGCAACTTTCTCACCGTACACTTCACAATTTTCTTTTTTTTTGGCAACATTTTTACCTTTTTTACAGTAGAAAAGCATCGCGTAGCATATTTCTTCGGATATTTCACTCATTCTCATATCAATATAACGTTTTACACGAGCAAGGTATTGGGAAACTATCTTCACAAAAAATGTGAGCTGTAATATCACCTTTTAAGCATATGGTCGTGTGGGAGAATCAGGTCAGTGTTCCCGATATATAGGCGCTCGCGGAAAAGAGTTTTCGACATGATCTAATATTTATATAGGAGCCATTCTCACGAAAGGAAACTCTGCGTAGCCTAGTAAAGCTGGTGAAAATTTGATTCTAAAAAAAAAAAAAAATCATCCAACGTCCATGTCTATAGCTATCGCGATAGGATAGCGAAACTGTGCCACTTTGAGAGAAGTCCAATGAAATATTTGAAATGATAAAGAAAATGATCAGTGGCAATAATTACTTAACCTAGCCAGGTGTATTCAAGGACTTAATGTTTTCACAGACGACTCAAAGCTAGGCCTGGCTTCATAGGAACATTGCCCAAAATTATCGCCAGTTAATTGTAAGATGGATAGCAGAGGAATTAAGCATTCATTCGTCGATTCGTGAAAGTTACACAAGTGGAATGTGCTTTCTGTGCCTTCTGTGCCGTCAATGAGAGCCAATAAATTCGCACGGAATGCATAACCTTGTGATGGACTATCATCGACGAGGAGAGTCCGCGAACTTTTTAGAGCAGAAAAAATTGCACGATGAAAGGCGCGGAAAGAAGACAATGTTCACGGGTATTTTTATACTTAGAGGATTCGCTGCACAGCATCAAAATGTCTCTAGTGAATATTATCTGGGTATTGACGAACGTTTCGCGAAAAGGCTTGTACGCCTCGAGCACAAATATCAAGCACCGGTAACGTGATTTTTGTTGCACTGTATACGTGAAGTCTTGGCAAGCGAAGAAAGTCTGCATCCATACCTGTGTCGTTATTCTCGTTTTGTGTGACAAAAACTGATTTTATGACGCGGTACTCAAGCGCAAAGATCTGCGACGAGTATCATTGAGACACCTCGAAAGAGTGCCATAAAAAGAAGTAAAAGCCATACTATTATTGCTTGAACGTGACCTAATAGGATAGCGGCGTATCCAAAAATATTCAAACAATCCCGTTATATTTCCAACATGCTTTGTATATTAATAAAAGTGTTAAGCGGCACATCAAATTTGTATATAATTAAAATATTTTTACTTAGTTATTTCTACTAACGTAGTCCACATAAACTTGAAAAAAAAATTCTTTCTTTTAAACGATCTACAACCATCTAGCATTTGTTCGGCGAAATTCATTTTTCAATTTACTGATCATTAGCCAACCGAGTACAGCCGATATTACCTGCAATTTTTCATTTGTTGAAAAAAAAAAAGAAAAATAAATTTATAAACAAAACAGTTAGAGTAGAAGTCACATCACCACTTACTTCAACAATTATCAGTAAACAATTTACGATACTAAATGCGAGCGTCTTATCTGATAGATACTCTTCGAATTTGGCCATACAACCGTCTTGGTAGAGATTTTCCATCTGCGAACAATCGTGTTTGTGGCAGCACGTCTTTGGAATTTCGTGCTGAATGCGACGATAATCGTCTGTGTTATTGACACCGCAACAATGAAGCTATAATTTGCGATAGAATTAAAAGGCGATAATGACATCAATCGATCAATTTTACCCAATCCTCATAATGCGCCAAAGCACCTGGAGCTTGTATTTCGGATGACCAAAGTTCGTCAAAGCCTTGGCGTATACTGCCAGATAGACCGTCGCGGGTACCATGAGATGCCATACTGGTCATTACCAGTTGCGTTAAGATCAACATCACCAATATAGGAACATACTAGAAGAAGTTTTAGGGCTATTGTCAACGCTCGTCTATTACTTACAATAATTAACTTACAATAATTAATTTGCGTTTAGATTCCCGCAAGGCTGCTATGAAACCGAATATGGCTGTGACTAGAATAACGATACCGAGTGTCATAATTAACCCACCAGCTGCGTTTTCACCATGATCTGTTTGATTTGCAGATCCACTGACTAAGATAAAAATACTAAAGCTGATCAGGATTAGACTGAGAAACTAAAAGTGAATGCGATTAAAAAACAATTAAAAGTAAAACAAATAAAAACTGAATAAAAAATAATTCACTTAAGCAAATATCAGCTCAATACGAAAATAGTGTTTAGGCCACACGAAACCCTTTGTCGCAACTTGATCGCAACAGTATTGTAAACATTTCAAACTGACGTTTTCCCATCTAAAGTGCTTAATATCTAAATATTCTAGACCTCTGCCAGGCATTTTGCAATCTTTAAAACACGACGAATATCGAAATCAAATCGAAGGTTGAACGATTGGAGAATCAGTGCCTAATACAAATGTGTCTCATACATATCTGTAGCATATATCCTCGAGTCTCTGCGCGATATTGCCATAATTTTAATTCTACTTCGCACAAAAATATGCGAAGATATATTATTACCTGTGAAGCGGATGATTGTCATGGCCGAAGTGGTTTGGGGTATCGGTCTTGCCTGACTGCGATGTTCTTACGTGCTTTTTTTTAAAATATGAAAAGTCAGACTGACATTGATTCAAGAAGTAATTTTAAATCAATTAATGGGATAAAACCTTTTTTATACTCTATACCATCTGCGGCACAAAGGTATGTTATGTTTCTGCACATGTATACAATACTCAGAAGGGCCCGAGACACATTTTATTATTTATGTTATTTATTCATTTATTGACGTTTACGTAACGTCGAAAGAATTAAGGACTACTGTAATTGATAACAATGTGCAATAATAACGTACCGTAATACAAAATGTTCTTAAACAATTTAAAAGAAAAGAAAAGAAAAGAAAAGAAAATTAATGCCAAAGAAGAAACCAGTAGTCAAGGAAATAGCTCATACCACAACGCCCACTTTATAAGCTTTCTCATAACTCCTACCTCAAAGCCTTTGGCCAACTCGGGCAATGACAAACAAATGATTATTGGACCAAGTGACTCCCCACTTGAGCATCAATTCAGGTCCAAATTAATTTTAAGAACCTCAAAGAGAAACCACCGACTCCTGGTGCATTAGACTTTATTTTATTAAATGCCGGTAGGAGTTCAAACCTGTTTATTTAGCTCGTTTGTCTGTCTATCCGTCTTGTATTCCTGCGTGCAACCTGGAGGTCGAAACTTTTGAGATATTTTTGCGAAATTTAGTATACCAACGTCTTGTGCCCGAAAGACGAACGCTATAGAAAATGGTCCAGATCAGACCAAGTTTCCGACGACTTACCGTATGATACCGTAGCAAAATGTGGCTCTATCTCAAATTTTACTGGGTGTTGCGTATATCTACACAAACCTTAGCACGAGCGGTGAAGAGAGTAAGCAGATATTTCTGTCACCGCTTTCTAAAATAAAGCGGTCGTCGAGCTTGAATATTGCGATGTATTATTTGTCCACTTACTCATGGGCCCTTAAAGCTCGAAAAGTTAATTCTATAATAGAATATAATTCATTGTCTTTGAAAAGTGAGAACCAACGACGCTATTCATCTAGCAAGCGCTTTAAATCGATCATTTCACGCAAAAATGATGTCTACAAGCGGCGCACGAGTTTTCCATATTCCACAAACGAGAATTTCCTTTGTTATCATGTTAAAGGTAACCTTCTACAAATAGGTAACGGACTAATGGAAGAGGTATCGTTGCAGTGCCTTTAAACATTAAAACATCTCCATCTTTTACGTGTGCGAATGAAGTTGAGTGAGAAAAGTTCACCATAATGGTTCGTTGCTTCTAAGCGAACTCTAATGAGCGCATTTTGATTCTTTATGAAAATTTTCGTTCGGACGGACAATATTTTCTTCTTCAACAAACTGGTGGGTGCAAAAATTCTGCAGAGATTTCTTTATTCCCTGTAGACAAAAGATTTTCCAAAACGTGTTTCGTGGGTAATTCCGTATTAGCGGCATAAGTTTCACTTTTAAAATATGCTTTGAAAACATTATTAAAATATTCGTGTTCTGTTTCTCAACAGCAGCGGCAGCATTAGGCTCTTTCTGTACTAATGCACTAACGCAGTCCAAGAGTTGTGTTCCGATAATAAGATAATTGTTTTCTATATAGTGGTACGCCAGCCATTGTTGCGACATACGTGTTATGTGAATGATTTTTCATAGGATCCAGGTAGTGGAACCTTTCTAACAGGAAGCCTGTACGCATGTATTGTGTGCTTATGTGTTACCATTAACATAGATTGCACACATTCTGACGCAGTGCAAATGTCAACAATAAAGTTGAAGACATACGTGTTCTAAGCGAAGTATTGCAGCTGATTAGAATAAAGGAAAACGAACACTTGTTGCAACAACACCGTATTTTATTTTTTTTATAAATCGAGGTAAAGGTGGTTTTTCCTCGAAAAAATGCTTTTGTGTGAACTCACCATTAATACAAAATTCAAAAGCAGTAGAATATGTTTAATGGTAGTTGTGCCGAGACCCATTTTTTTTTTTTTTTTTTCAATATTTCTTAGACAATATGGAGAAATAATCCACGCAGTGATATAAGCAAACGGCAATAACCAATAAAAAGGATCGCTTTCCGTGCATCCAGTGCAAGTCTAAAATGTTTCCTTTCATCGAGTGTTTATTTGCTTACAAAAATACATATCGCATACGAAATTTCACTTTTTATGCATTTCTCTCTCTCTTTTCATTTGATTTCGTTTTTTTTTTTTTTTTTTTTTGTATTTTTAATGCTCTTGATGAGCTATAAATTTCATAAAAATAAATTAATTACAAATACTCGTCAATCAATATTTTGTATAGAGAATGTTGCTCAAAGAAAACAAAAAAGAAAAAGAAAAAAGGAACCGAAAGAAAACATTTAATAAAATTTTAAAGCATCATCCGCTTATTCTCGCACGCGACTATCAACTGAAATATTGAATAAATTTTATTCATTATATTTTCAGAAGCAGTCCTATATTTGCGTACATACTCTCCCAAGCACATATGCAGTGACACGAAAAACAGAAAAACGCAAAACGTAACTGGGTGTACTTGTATTCGGTACACTTTCGATCTAAGCAAAGATGCGAAATGTCATTCATTTTATTACACCACCTCCATCGATTTCATTGACTTGTTTACTTGATTTTTTTTTTATATACTTGTTTTGACCATATCCAGATGTCTACTGATCTAATGACGCAAAACACATAAAAGCCGCTTAATATTTGTATTTAATATCTGTGAATATTTGCAAAATGTAATAAAAAAAAAATGCACTTTTTCATTGAGTTACTAATGCTGTCAACTCTTCAAGTTCTTAACTTACGCAGTTGGGCAATAGATGGAGATCAACTAGATTTTTTGTTTGTTTTTGTTTTCACACGGAAAGGCATTTTCGGTTTCTTTTCCAGCAATATTTCTTTTAAAAACATCACAGCCATTAGTTTCTGTGCCGTTGTCATCAAGACAGTTAGGATTATATTCATCTTGTCAATCCTTTTGCATTACCCAGAAGGTATACTCCAAGGCTCTATACGCTTCAAACGACCAATCACTCGGAGCAAGCCCCTTATTCGTGTAATACTGGGACGGTCGGAAGGAATTGAGGAAAGCGAAAATGACAGGGAAACTGCCGCAGCTCAGTGGACGTATGCCCAACGGATAAGTGTTATGTTTTTATCGACTGAGCGCTCACTACTACTACTATCGCACTAAGCTCTACCGCATCAAGATTTAAATCCGCAAACACGGAGTTGGTAGTTGCGATTCTTACCCATTCCCCTACTCATGCAGATTTAACTATACTTGTGCTTGGATGTGTTTGGTTAACATTGTTCCGCTCACAAAAAATAAGCAAATTTAGCAAAAACATTAGAAGCTCTTGTAGGCGATTTAGTGGTCAAAAGCGGTCAAAGATGCTGACAGTACAACATAAACGTAGAATATCTTTGTCTTCAAAAGCGGAAAAAAATTGTGCTTTTAATCATTACGCATGAACTACTGCAGATACAATCATAAAACTGTTCGCATATATTCTGATATTAGAGTAGAAAACAAACATTCACGCGCACTCAAATGTTAAACCAGGCGCGGGCAACCGCCGGCCCATAACATCGTCGAGCCCGGTCCGCTAAGCTTAAAATGTTAAATAATTCAATTTGCTCGCGCATGGCAATGCGGCAAATTCGTTAAGTTTGCTATCGCTAGCGTCTCAGCAGTGCAGTTGTCAAATGTGATGCTTTTTTTGTTCATCAGGCTGTAATATCAACTATTTACGTAATACTAATAATAATGTAGAAACAAATCGTCATTATTCCCAACTTAGCCCATCCCATTCAAGTTCGCGTAATATATTTAATGTATTCGTTCTGTTACATCGTAATAATAAAAATATTCGTTACAAACCTTGATTTTTATCTTTTGATGAACAAAGTTACTCACTCCTGTATTACAGATGAGAGAAATTTCATCGTTTTTTATTTTTTAGCTAAATGCGGCGCGTACAAAAAGCTCGCCCACAGTCGAACAATATTTTCTCATTTGTTTTCATTTCTTGTTTATTTACAAATAAAAAAAATAATACTTTGGGCAAAGACTTCAACAGGTACGCTTTTGGTTTATGCCGACCCTAAAGACATCCTGCAGGACTGTCGTGCCTGTAAGACTCGCGATTTCCAAGTCGGTACACGTGGATTTGAGTCCCAGACCGTATCGTATCGAATAGACAGTACTTTATAGCAGCTACATATATACATATACATACGCACACGTTACATAGACTTTCCCTTCTTAGTATTTTAAGTCTAAAGATAGTGGAAACTATTTACTTTAAACTATGCTGTTGCCGCTGATCGAAGTTCTACTCTGTAAGGTCACATTCTTTAAGCCTTTAATGTTAAAGGTATTGCTTAATTCGGTCGAATGCGAAGTGTGGCCAACAAAGAAAGAATAAATAAAAATCCTTTGAAACTACGACTCTTAACGTTACTGTGCTTTGATAATCTCCTTTGTAATTGCGTAATGTAAGCCTTTAGCTTAGCAAAAATTAAAAAGTATAATAAAAGCTGGCTGCACTCTGTACTGACCAGACATGGAAAATACATCTGCGCAAACTCACCTCGTATGTGTGGTACTAAAACAGTTTTTACGTGGCGTAGCAGTTGAGCGTCAAACTTCTTCCTAATAGAACTCCTTTGGAAAACGGAGAACAAAAAATTATATATACCACTGCCAAGTATTGGCCAAATACGAATTTTTCTAATTTCTCAAGTTGCGCAGTGTATGAAGAAAACGATAAGACAGTTGGCAGACTGTAAGGAAGTCTTACTATCAGTTTAAGTTGGTTTCCGAACGATGTACACAAGGGACGATCCTCGCATTGTTAGACAATTAGCCCTGAAACCAGTGTTTAGAAATAAATCGTTCTGTAGGAGAAAATTCAGAAAAGTTCACAAAACTAAAAGTTGCAATCTAATTACGGTGTTGAGTTCTAATTGACATATGCACCGTATTCAGTGCACGCTAGAGTGAATCTATACGTAGGTATCAAAATTCAATTAATTGTTGTTATCGCTAGTTTAAGGTTAATGATGAATTTTACAACACTGTCTTGCACGTGTACTGATAACGGTACGCAAAAACGAAATACGGAAAATGTATTTTTTCTCCGAAAGACACTAAAGAAATACGAATTTAATATAAACAAACTTACTAGAGTGTACCGAAAACAGTACACGCATCAAGGAAACGCCTCCTACACATAAAAGTTTGACAGGAACGTATTAGAGAAGGACTGATGTTCAATTGTTGTAGCAGAGAGATTATTGGTCGCTACAAACTTCTTCTCTTGTCATGGTCTTCTAATACTCAAAATCCGCTTGGAAGAAAAATATATATAATTGTGGTATGTGTACGCAGGATTAACTTTCTTATTTTTATTGCTTACTTTCATTAATAATCCCTAGTTTAATTACAATTAACTGTACCAATGTTGGCGATCTCTACGATTTCTTATATTATCCACTAACATGCAAACAAATATCGCATCGAAAAACTGCAAATAGGAAACAAAAAAAAACCATAATAATTCAACACAAAAGAAAAAATCTCTCTCTTTTTTCCAAATTTACCTCAAAAACAATTATCAGCCAACTGATTATATTGAAGTGATTAGTTTTCGTTTTAATATAGTTACGATATTTATCTTCACAGCCGTCCACGTACACATGGAGTATGTTGGTGCAATCGTGATTTTTACAACAGCTGGAAGGCGGCACTTTATCTAACAAAAAGTAGTCCTCGGCGCTATTTTTACCGCAACATTGAAACTATACGAATAGAAGATCAAAAAAAAAAAACCAAAATTTATTTCATTTCATTACTCTCATTACCGGAAAATGATATCTTACCCACTGTTCATATTTCGAAAGAGTGCTATTTACGGTTTGATCGCTTCCTTCCCATAATTCGTCGAAATCTTTTTTAAGGTCTTGCGCTAAGCCCATATTAACCGCCCAATAACTAATGCTAACCATTATTACTTGAATTATTAAGAGCAGTATTAAAAGAATGGCGAACTGCAGGTACAACAAATTTATTAGAATTACAACGCCTGGCATTAATGCGAGGGATGTGAACTTACAGAAATCAAGTAACTTTTACTCTCCAATATTGTCACTACGCTACCATAAATGACAACAGTGATGATTACGGTCCCCAATGTAACAATAAGGCCGGCCGCCAAATTTTCGCCCTGAATAATGTCGTCATTGTTCAGGCTACGTATTAAACGCAATGCCAACCATATGATTATAGACCCCAAAAACTGAAAGCAAGAAAAAAACCAAACCACTGATTTTATTATACAAGTTGTGCCATTTGCCTTGCTTCCAAAAATTTGGTAACAATATAAATAATTTTCATATATGTCCGTATGCCAACACTTACAAGAAGGCTTTCCTGGTCGGAGATCGCCCCTTTTCGAGTATTAGTCAGCAAAGCCTCAGAGATGTTCGCGTAAAAGCTGTGCACACGAAAATTGGTACCCAATTTTTAATCACAACGAAAGTCAAGGTCGTTTTTTCGGACGTCAACCGTTTATTTCCTTCGCGCGGGGGGGGTTCAAAATGGAAGAAAGAAGTGCAAATTCAAAAACAATTGTAGTTTGGTTAGGGCAGCACCTTCGATAAAGCCAAAGCCAATTCGTAACAAGGGTTCGCTTTAGGACTAGTTTTTGATATTTCCTGGCTGAGAGCAGAGCACGTTTTAACTGCCGAACAATTTTCACGTTAGTCGTTCAATTATCCCAAGTAAAAATTTGTATCAGTGTCGTACAAGTGTGTGCTGGTGTGTAGTTCTTTACAGACTGTTTTAGTTTTTTTTCTGTGTTGGACGTTTTTGAGGGCTAATCAAGTGTTCATTAATTAAGTTTAGAACGTCGGCCATGGCTTATGATTTTTTTCTTTTACTGTGGGAGGATTTAGGCTACTCTCGATTATCTTATTCCGGTAACCAACTAAAAGGGTATATGTCAAGTTATAACTCGCTTTTTTGGTCGCCAACGTTCCAAAAACGAACGACAGACGACAAATGATGCCCTCATATTGGCAAAGAATCATCCCCTGATTTAGTAAAAACACATACACCTTGTGCTACCCCTGATGATGGCGTTGCGAATAGAAAAAGAAGAAATATATTATACACTCAATCCTTCTTTGATGAACCCAAGTATGCATAAACTGTGGGCGCGCCCATTGGCCAAGTTTCAATCCGATCTTTAAGACGGCACTTAGAAATATTAGGTAAGAAAAACCTTCAATGCACATGCACTTTTTCCGACAGAGGGTTTTAACGTTGGGTGATTAACCCTATCAAGCCCTACTGAAGTGCTTGTGTTAATTGATACGTGACATTTGCTAATTAGTTCGGGGTCAGTACGAAAAATTCGCCATGGTTTACAAAAGCGCTTTCCCTACTTTCTTGTCACGAGGATACTCGTTTTCGCTGCCACAACTTCCATTTATTTACTTGATTTCCCTGACTCGATAGAATATTTCAATTTAATCATATTCCTACGCTGTCCTCGAATACCGGTCAACCAGACTTCGGAAAATGACAAGCGGAACGATGAACTTTACATGCCCGCCCAGAGGATGGTTGGCGATGCAAAATATATACAAATAATATATTTTTACAAATGACGCACTTCAGATCGAGTGAGTCTAACAATTTTTCAAAAAAGCGGACACACTTGCAAATGTTCGGCGTAATCTTTTTTATTTTTTCTCTTAATGCCTTTTGATCTCATTTCATTCATTCATTCATTGAAGAAGATGACAGCTCTCTTAGTCATATTTTTCCCGTTTTTTCAATTCGATTATAATAAAATTATATCAACAAAATGCTTACCACTAAAATTATGTTAATAATTAAGACAACGATTTTATAAACGGTAGCGGTGAAATGCATTCTTCGCTTTATTTTAAGAGCTAGAGGCAAAAAAAATAAAATAAAATATTTTTTTTTGCTGTTTGGAAAACTTGAAGGCTTAGATTTTTGTTCTTCTAATTACAGAAACTAAACAATACGCTGTGCATTTCGAACTAAAATTCGGTTGACATATTTGATTTAAAAAACATAACAGACAATGATAAATAGGAAATTTATTTAGTATTTCGTGCTGTGATTCGATTCGAGGGAACATTTCATTATTTTATACATTTGGCATAGAAAGTACAGAGAATGCTCCGCTAGTGCGGTTATCAATTCAGATGTTCAAGTAAGGGTGCCTTAGTATGCGGATTCACAGATTGAACTTGAATTCGAGTTCGCGTTGATTGGTAATAGCTAGTCTTGCTTCCATTAGACCCTTTCTTCAAAACCTTAAATCTCTCGGAGACTTACAAGAGTTTTCAGGTAATGTTCACTAAGCCTTGTTCCAAGATCTTACAGTTTTGCACTTTGATTTTACAAAAGAAGCGTAACTTGTGAAGAACAATAAAAAATTGTATCCGCCTGAACAGCCGAGTACGCAAAGGATCGCAACTAACAACTCAATAATCGCGGGTTCAAGTCTCAAGTCCGGCGGAATTTTCAATAAAGCCGATAGCTTTAGAATCTCATTTCAAACCTTACACATGAAAAGAAATTAAGAATAAGTTAGGAGTTGCAAGGAGACGGTGAAGTATGAAGTATGCTTCACAAAGGGATTAATAAGGGAAAATATAAAAATCGAAATCAACCGAAGACTTAATGATTTCTTTTCAAGTCTACCTTGCAATGTAATTGAAAGCGGATCGTGCGGAAGTTCGTCAAGGCAAGAATTTAAGTGATCGTGAGAAGGGTGGAGTGACAGATACTTTGCAAAGCTATGATATGCGCTTAACTCGTAGTAAGGTAACGCTTCTGGCTGAATCAATTTTGACAATTAAAGAGCAAACCAGTCTTAGCGCAAATAGCCGAGTAGGTGAGCTTCATAAATATTGCCGCTAAAGGAAGTGAGAACTATTTCGAGGGATTCGCTTACAAATCTACAAAATTCTTTAGAAGAGTTTTCTTTTTAGCAGAAAAATTGGTTCAGAAAAATCCTTCGTAATATTTTTCTTTAAGAAATTGATTCAATAGAAGCTAAAGGAACTGATGACAACTAAAAAGAATACCAAAGCGTTCATAAAAACATTTTCGTAAATCGTTTTCGATATTACGGATTCTGAAGATTGAAAAGCATTTTGGTCAGCGTTGAAGCCGAAATGTCAGGCAACAAACCAGATTAAAAGGCTGAAGCTGGCAGGTATTGAAGCAGGATGCAAAAAGATATCAAATCGGGAAGAAACGTGCTTTTTATTATAGTTTTATTTCGAAATAAGCAAAAGCACTACTCGGACTCTGGCAAAAAATGATTGCGTAGTCTTCGACAGTTGCTGTGGAGTCTTCTATACAGGCGAGCATATGCTCTAAGTTATCCATACTTTGTAAACTTATTTAAGAAATGTATAGACAATAAATAAATAGAGAAGCAAGAAAGAAATAGAGAAGAAAAAGAATAGCCGCTAAGCTGTCGTAGAGAGAACACGGGAATCGCGAACTAACATATATGCGCAACTCGTTTTTTAATCTTCGCAAACGATCAATTCTTCTTCACTTTCTCTTTTCGAAAACCACGTTTCAACTCTTGGCTTGACTAAATACTTTTCTTTTGGTTGGGATATAAATCCTTTCATTCCCTGGATTGCACGGCAATAGCTAGGTAGGTAAAGATCGCAACTATCAAGCCAAGATTCAGATATGAATGCGGTAACCCATACTTGATCGTAGGTGCAGTGAGCTCTCAGTCCATAAAAGCATGAAGGTTGGCCTTGCACCTACTAAGACTGCGGCCATTCCCATCCCTTCCTCTCTATTTGCTCTTCTTTCTGAGTGAGCGTCTAGGCTACATTCCCTAAGTGATAATGAAATGCTTCTATATGGTGCACATGTTCTTGATCTTTCTCAATTTATCTGCCCATTCGTTCGATCACCTTTCTACCACTCAGAGGATGTGCCCTATATGTGTAACACGGGAACGTTCAAAAAGATGTGAGGAAAGACGAAACAAAAAAAAGAATACTCGGACGAATGAGCAGATAAACTGAGAAAGATCAAGAACACATGTACACTGTAGAGGCATTGTTCAGTATTTCTGGCACGTTTATCTCTGACATTGTTCTGTAAGGAGTATGGAAATATACAAGGGGATGTATCCTGAATAATAACTTATCTGATCACCTTCGAATAATTGCCCATAATTTTACGAAGTTTATCGTTGTAGAGATCGTACTGCGTAATCTGCACTTGAAGAAAGTAGAAATCTTGAGCATTGTTTTCTTCGTTGTATGAGTTATGCTTGTATCCACTTAGTTTTTCATTTTATTCGCATTTCCCCACTGAGAGACATAATATTTGAATTCTGTCATCGTTATCGCTCCTTTACTCTCTACCCTTTCAATAAAAAAAGAAAGAAATGTGCAAAATAATAAAAACTAAAATTAAGAAAAATAAATAAAAGTAAATATGTGCGCGTACACATAGTGTAGGAAGATCAAAACAAAATTAAAATTAAATTTTGAAAAAAAAAAAAGTATAAAATGAATCATATTTGAACCGATTTCAAGGCGTTCCTTTTTGTTTGCGAAAATGTATGAACAAAACCTGGGGAATCCATGTATTGATACTCGAAATATTTACGAGTTGCTTTAAATACACGGATGCAGTCCAAGTTTTGACAATTTTAAGTTTAACTTCGAGTTCTTAAAAATGATAAACCGCGGCTTCGCGATGGAATCACAGCTTTCGACGTCTATGTAATCGCCTGTACAGAAATTTTTACTTTCAAATTGTTTGTTATGTACTTTGTGTCTTGTACTTTTTTGGTAAAAATGGACACAATCCATGCGGTAAGTAAGTGATAAAAATACTTTCCTTTTTGCACCCGTCAACGAAGAATGAGAAGCATAATAATTCTGTCAAAACGTTTGCAACGCCCACAAGGAAGCTTCAGGGATCCCACGAGGTATATATATTCCTGATCAGCATCAAATTCTAAATCGATGTAAGCATGTCCTTCCGTCTGTCCGTCTGTGTAATATCTGTTGTAAACATTCTTCTGGATGCAAAAATTAAGCTATGAACTTCAAACTTGGCAGAAACATTGAAAATTCTTGCGCGCAGCTTGATATTGAAAATGGGTCAAATAGGTCGAGGGATAGATAGGGCTACAATATTACGTAAACTGAGAATAACTCTGTTTTTCAACGGGCATAGAACATTGTTTTTTGCTCATTACTCATAAAATACAGCTGATAAATATAAAAAGTTTGAACGTATAAAAGTGGTGAAATTGACCACGCCTATCCAATATTATAGCGTATTAAATATTTAAATCTTATTTTAATATCTTTATAATGCGCAGAAGCAACCTTCAAATTCCCAAGTATATATATATTTTTGGTCCGTTTCATACTCAGAATGCACGTAAGCATGTTCATCTGTCCACCTATGCCTTTGTCCATGCGTAGGTCCCCCATCTGGCCGTCTGCTCATTGATGTAGTGTCTGTGGTAAACCTTCTCCCGTTCGCCTACAAAATATGCAAAAGAGTTTTTCAAAGTTGTGGAACATGTCGCATATGTCGCATGTATTTTTTACACGATTTTTTTACACGGTTTGCTAAGAAACGTATCTAACTTGAAAGCTTCGTTTCAAGTCATAAATAAATACCAGGTACTCGTCTATTTTTGTGATTTTTTTTTTTAACTTTATTCGTGCGTCAAACATTTTTTCAGAGCATTACACACATACGTAACTGTTAGCACACAATAAATATTTGATTGTAAATTAATATAAAAGGACTTAAATTTAAATCTAGGTACTGATGTATAAATAAATTATTATTCAATTTATTTCATTCGTTCGATTGCTTCAAAAAAAAACGAAATTTACATTTTTGTAAAATTCTTATCGTAATTCATATCCAAATAACACTGAGTCCAATTGTAATTGATTTTACTTAGTAATAGTAGAGTTCAATGATTTTCACAACCGGAAAATAACAAGTTTTTTTCTTCACAATACGAGGCCAGACTTAAAATTTTCCTACTCTGTGTAAAAGGATGCTTTTCATCGTAATGAAGATGAGATGAATGATTGACGTTGAGAAAAAAAAATGATAAAAAAAGAGAGCAATATTAAAAAACATGACTAAGTATCGATATTTCGACATAACCTTAAATTTTGAATGAAATCACAACGTAACCTCACATTTCATAAGTGTTGCTATTTACAAGTGTATGTATATCCATATAAAATGTAGATGTCTAGAAGAGCAGTAAACAGTGGAGAGCTGATAGCGAAGAGAAAAACGAAAAAGGTATCGTTGTAAAATCTTTACAATAAACATACGGCTAACATCGTTAATTCTAGTAACGAAAATATTATCATCATTTTTTACATTTCATTTCTTTACATTTATATTTCTTCGGGCCATGTCTTCATCTATTTATTTTAACTGACAAAAAATATAAATATATTGTGATATAATTTCATAAGGTTTTTTTCTAATAAAAGTTGGAATAATGCCTTCTTTGTGGGAAAAGTAGTAATAGCAGTAGTAGTAGTTCAAATATTGACCAGGGCTAGCTTGGAAGCATAAATTTAGCAAACAAAATTTTCAATGAGCTTTTCAATCAATTACTTTTTCAAAAAGCACGCCTAACTTTCTAGATACCCTATCCAGGTTGGCGCGCTCAAGTTAATCGCTTCATGAAATAATTAATCGTCCTGTTACGTCATGAAGATAAACGTAACTCCCGCCACGAAATGCTAGGGCTCTACTTGTCATAGACGCTTTCGTTCATTACCTTGTTGTGTTCTTCCTGCGTGTAGGAACCAAACAAAATTTGCTTTAAGCTATGTGTGCGACGTCCAGCTCACAGCAAAATGCTGCAACCATTTTCATATTAAATATAAATAATAAAAATCGGCCCTTATGTTGTGAGTGAAAAGAGGATCGAAAATGGCGGAAATTATTCGATAAACTTAGCCACCTATTTTTTCAACATAAAACACGACATCGCCAAATTTTTTGTAGCATTTAACTCGTAAGACATTTGACATGTTTTGGCGAGAAATGAGTAGGCGTGGACATTCGCCACTGTTTTCCTTTTTAGAAAACATTTTTTAGAGACTAAATTTATTTCTCGTAAAAAATTTTTTTTTAAATTCCTTGCTTTGCTCTGAAAAAGGGAGACTTCAGAGGATCTTTTACTTGTTTTTCTTTCAATTTCATGGTCGATTTTAAGCTGAAAGTGTAATATTTGTCACAAAATTTTAATTTTTTTAAATACTCTGCAAGAAACTTAGTAAGAATAACTGCCCTTTGCTGCAGAATTTGATTCCAAATGCTTTCGAAATGTTGATCGTATTGCCAGGAACTCTGCGGTAGAGCCCTTCTAAGGCAAATTGGTATTAAAAAAGAAGAAGCGAACTATGTTGGAACCGGGTTTTTTTTCGTCACTTTTTACTTCAAATAACACTAATGTTATACAATATACACAAACATATGCTTGACCACTATATAAATCGTAAATATATCTGGTCTCGTTATGATTTAGCGGATTCTGTTTATAAAAATTCGTTTACCTGTACAGCCGTGGATATGTAGCCGGTATGGATTTTACTATGATTTATGAAAAGATATAAATTTTAATGCACTTTAAATAGATGTTTTAAATTAAATTCTAAAATAAAAGCAAATTTTAAGACTTTCATTCGAAATCTCTATTTGCCCAGGCCTGTACATTTCGCATTTAATTGCATTATAGCGTTTCAAAATTGCAATATTTTCAAACTTTGGCGAAACATTTTCTTAATTTAATGCAATTTTCATGATTGCGTAGACAAGGAGGGAAACAAGAGAGAATAGTTTATGCACTTAATATTAAAAACAAAATTCATATGTGGCTCTCTTCGAAGTGAATAAGATATTAATTTACATACATTTTTTTTTCTTTTTTTTTTTTTTTAATAAAAATTCATCTACAAGGACTTTGAAAAACTTTTAAAACAATGTCGTCTCTTACGATTACTAAGTTGTGTCAAAAATAATTGCATTGAATGTGATGACGCTAATACCAAAAATTATTTATTTTGGATAATATTTTGAACGACGCCAACGATTCACAATACTATTGGCCAAAACGTATGCGAATGTAGCACAAATTAACTGAAAAAAAATGGGAAAATTTATTATCATTATAAGCTTCTACGGTTGCGTGAGTAATAAATTGATTTTAAATTACCTCAATTATAGCTAAAACTAAAGCGAAGATATTAAAAGCAATCCAACGTTCGGAAATATAGTCGAGAAATTTCTGACGACAGCCGTCCATATTCAGTTTATCGGTTTGACTGTTATAACAACTGTAGGGTGGTAATACATAATCACTGGGCCCACTATTGCCACAACATTCCAGCTGTAATCGTGCAACGAAGTAAAAAAACATTCAGATAAGTCTTGAGGGAAATCATTTTGTATTCTTAATCAACTTACCCAACGTTCAATACTCGCTATTTGACTAGCATTTCCTGGTTTAATTGGCACTGGTTGTTCCCGCCATAATTTGTCGAATGTTTTATCCACATTCACAAAGAGTTGCGTCTTAAATATCCAGAAGAAGCCAACCGTTAACACCAGCAAAACGGTTAAAAATATTAGAAAAGCGGAAAACTATTTTCGAAAAAACGAAAAAATTATACAATAAATAATTTCTTCCTCTTACTTCTCATACTTACAGTTTTCAGTAAACAACTATTTTCCCGAAGGGCAGATAAAATGCCAAAGAAGGAGAGAAATAATGCTACGATCCCCAAGCCGATTATGATGATCGCAGCTGTGTGAAAATGATCAAATTTCGTGACAATATAGATGCCAATGCCAATAACAACCGAGGCCAAGAGCTGGAAACACACAAGCACAAAAAGTTTAAATTATAAAAGAATCAACGAAATAAAATCGCAACATTCCGGGTCATTTTATCGTGGAAGACAAATAGACAATGAACTTAATCACTCAATTAAGGGAAGATTCTTTTCTATTCGAGTTTGCTTTCTAAAGAATTTGGAGAAGTGTTTTGAAGAGCCTTGAGTCAGATTGACAGATGAATACTCATTTCCAATGTCGCACAAAATATTATTAATTAAGAACTTCTAACTCGACTGATGGCGATGATGCTTGTGTGGGCAATGTAAGAGAAAATCGCTTTGCGTCGCATCCCGGCAGGCAATGGCAAGTGGATCTATATTCCAGATGTAAAAATTCTTACATATCTCCAGACATAACAGCCAAATCGACACCGAGACAGAAGCACTTTGCCAGGCAGATAAAGTGCTGTATTTGATGGGACCAGAAGAGTGTGGCTTGCTATTAGTTGTTAAAATCTGCCGACACGATTAACGGCAAATCCTAGCTACAACAGTTATTTCTGGTTAAAAAGCGAGGGAAATATCAAAAAAGACAATTTAAGGCCATTTCGTCACATGATATAAAAAACCAGTTCGCGAGATGTCAGAGGCGCTCAACTGGGCGATGCTAGCTCCTGCGGCTTACTTCTTAAACTCGATTTTTTCCGATTATCACTAGTTTCCGCCGATGGGGCACGTTCTTGCTAAACAGCATTACATTTACGAAAATGGTTCGCTGAGTGAAGAGCAAGATCTTTGTTTGGTCCGTCATCTACCAATTGTCAGGCCGTTGGGAAAAATGTTTAGTTACCAGCAGGCAATACTTCGAGAAAAACATTTTTTGTCGCTTTCATACAACGAACGTGTATTTTCGTTTACCCGAAATGTATATTCCGGTTTCATATGTACAGTCCTGCCCTATGTACGCACAAATTTGGAAGAAAACGTTTTCAAGCTTGACCTGCTTGTTTTTTGCGTTAGCGGTTTTTCGAATGTTTTAGAGCCACATTAAGCTGTAAAGGCGTAGAGAGGTCATTACATTTAAGTAAGAAGTAAGTGACACTTTTTCGCAAGACATTAATTAATATGTTTGAATGGCTTTTTTTATGCACGCTGAAGGCATGTTTTGATGATTGTTTTTTGAATTTTGATGATGTCATAACCGGCAAGACATGTGAAGGCATGTCACAGTTTAAGGCTAAGTCTTAAGAGCACATATGATCTGTGTTTAAATTTCCACCTACATGCAAATAAACCGTCTACGCAAGTACTCAAGTGCTCAAGTGCCTTTTTTTAAGTATTTGTTTTTTCCTATTCGCAATTGCGAATCTTGAAATTATTATGCAACGTTTTCGTAAGTGCTTCTGTCGTTGTTTTACGTTAATAAATTCTAATCAAAAGTTTAAGTTCCACAGCAGACCTATTAAGTCAAGTAATTACTTTGTATGTACACGTATTGTGCATATACACACATATTTACATACATTTATGTACAATATCTTATCACGCGTTCTACTTTTAAAATAAGTTCAAGTTAATAAAACTAAAACCTATTCCAAAGATTATTTAGTATAACAATCTTTTTTGTTTTAAGTTCTTTTTAAAGTTTAGCATTTAAATGCTTAGCTAAAAAAAAAAAAAAATGAAAGTTCCCTGATTCATATAATGAAAGTTCACTGTGAAACGTCTAATCACGAGGCTAGTGCACGTTAACAATGATAAGTAAATCGCTCTAAAGAACCTCACTGTTATATGTTAACTGTTAACACTCGAAATTGATCTTCGAATGTCGGATAATTCGGACCAAAGTGGCTGCAGGAAATAATCGCCATCTAATCGCGACAGCAAAATGCCATAATAATTCCAGTAATTGCAGGGCAAGTGTGCACCATCGGAGAATCCGGAGAATCGCGTACTGCCGACTAATCTGTTAACAAAAAGAACTGCTTCGGAAGCAGCACAAGAAATAGTAGCAGAGAGCTAAGTTAGTATCAAAATAATTCTTTCTTTTTTCAATAAAACACTTGGATATCCCTTTCCAGAGTAGATTTGAGAGGAAAATTTTTTGCATTATCACTGGACATCAAAGCTTTAAAAAAACTAATCACAGAACGTCTGAACGAATCATAGTCGCCTACTGCGAAGAAATAGGCTAAACGTACGAAGCTTTCAGAAGCTGCCAGATTCTAAGTGAATCCAATTGGCCACAAGATTTGCTGTATTCCTGATCTTACGACTGAGGGATTCAACCAATTTCTTGGCATTTGAATCACTTCCACGCCCTTCAAACATTTCTAAATTGTTGCTTATTAAACTCTGGGAGAGTTTGCCACTTGTTCTTACGCACACAGTATTACTTTTCATCGACAACTGACTCCAATGGAACATTTAGACGTGCTTCCTCTTTTATGTCGAAATCCTCACTTTAGAAAAACGGATTAACTGTTCACTTTCTTTTATTGATGGAGTCTTATCACGCAAAGTAGTCGACGATTTTTGCCAGCACTTTTCTTCGATAAAATAGCGTTCGTCACAAAGCATACAAATTATTTTCACGTACACTTCGTCGATATCGCGTACATATTGTGGCGTGTGAAGCTTAAGACAGTAATTTGATAAGCATTTGCCACTGCGTTATCAAGCGTGCTGTAGTATTAGTTGCATGTCCTCTGGTGAAAAACCCCCAAAATTGATGATAAGAAAATCTCTACGCGGGCAATGATCAAGCGGTGCAATTTTTTTCAATTGCGTCTTGTACATTTCCGAGCCCTTAAAAAATCTCGCTAAATGCTTAGAGAGAAAATAGAAACGACAAGGAATGTGAATCCCTGGTTTGCAAGAATCTTACTGACAGTTAGCACGCTGTTCCGTAAATTATTGAATTGTGGGGCAGGGGTGTCTTCATTAAGTCAAAACTGGAACGATCTTAGTGAACATCTGGGTCATAACTTTTCGGAACTCTCTCGGCGCGATTAAAAGTTATAGACAAAATATAAAAACATCGTCCGTGTTTTTTCGAGCTTGTCTTAGTCTCATCTAAATTGTGGACGTGTTTGTCAGCAAGCATTTTTTAACCGCAGGCTTTTAATCGATCAAAGAATGTTTGTGCAAATTTCAACTTTTATCTCTATTTTTGTCACTAAGGAAATTTCTTAAAAAAGAGATCAAAATAACCCTTTTCGATACAATGAGTTGTAGGTCTTGAGAACTAAAACAAGATTGAAAAAATGCATCAAAAGTAAATGCAGTAAAAATCACCAAAAAATTTGCCGGCGCTATTAAGTTTTTTCCGAAGATCGATAATTAAAAAGTATCAAAATGACGTACTCGGTAGCTCCAGTGTTAAAAATCAAAGCAAGAAATGGTGGTCGGACAATCAAATGCGATCCACCGTAGCGTCAGCGCAAGTTTGAATGCTATGAAGAATATTGAAAACTCCAGATAAGTGATGCCCTATGAACTATGTAGAAAGCTGACAGAGAGGCGAAAGGCAATGTCTTTTTATAAAACGTTTGGTTCGAACTTAAATGCACGCCGGGCATTGAAAGAAGAACGTGGAAAAATCTATAATGAAGTATTCTTCTAAAAGTGAATCTTGCCTGATTGGAAAGTACAAGTTGCGTAGGCCTATAAGATCTTAATTTGTACAAAATCAAAGATTTCAAATTACGCTCTCGCTCTTTCTTTCTCTCTTTTCCTCTCCACGCAACTCTGTGTATTAATATTTTTATAAGCGCCTTACACTATTTACATTATTTTCGTTGCTTTATCCTTGTAATACTTCCACATGCCTTCTGTCAATTCTAAGTTTATTCTAGCCATGCATCAGTAGATTTGTTCACTTTCCCAAACGCATAAACGCATATATGTGTGCGTAAGTTTGTAGAGCTTTTCTTCTATTTATAACTCAAAGTATATATTTTTGTATCTACATTAGCTGGCTGTGACTCAGTACACACAATAAACATGAAACGCTAAAAATGAATTCACATACGTACGGGCGTTAGGTTGATGACATGGTTTTTTTTTTTTGTTTTTTGTTTTTTTTTTTTGTATTGACTTATTTGGAAATTTCTCATATCTTCTCTAAACGTAATAAATAAAACGTTAGATTATTTGAACAATTTACAAAATGCAAATTTTTTCCATTTATATCGATTTATATAAGCGTTGCAATGATTATTATTATTGTCACACATACACATTTATATATAACTAGGTGCCAGCAAAGCATAACTCTTCCCTAAGATGATAAATGTCATGATTGCAAGCGTATACATGACGATGGAATGTAAATGATACTCATATGCGTTGTACTTGTATCCCACTTTAAAAGATTAGATGTATTCCGGAAATCTATCAAACAAATGCAGTCTGAATGAAATTATTTTAAATATGTTTGCATTGAATTTTTTTATTTTTTTTTTTTTTCATATTTTTACAAATTATATGCAATTACTTATGCGCAAATAGCCTACGTATGCACATACATTTTCACAATAATTTAATGGAAAAAAAAAAAAAAGTCAAGTTTAATATACCATAAAAAGTAATTAAACCTACAGTTAAGGCCAATCATTTTGTGTTATACATACTCAGTTAATAATTTTTGAAATTATAATTTAAAATATTTAACATAACGCTATTTTCTATGAAACCTTCTACTCTTGTCGCACGCATTATTTATGCAGGAAATCAAATTGACGTAAATAAATTCTGCAAAAAATTTCATTATTGCTATCTATAGGAGGCGACTTAAGAAAGTGTGCACGTATTGTAATTCAAACCCTTCTACGATACCCTTTAAATGTATTCCTTTACCCTCTCATGGCATATCTAAATAATGATGTTACGCAAACCCGTCTCTTACGGCATTAATGCGGAACATAGAGGCTCAGTATAAAGGTATACATATAACGACTTTTCAAAATGAGACGTTACAGAGGAAATAAGCGAAAAAGCGTTCCGATTCGCACAGTTTTCCACAGCGTTCGTCCTCGGGCCAAAGCACCTCAGTTTACCAAATATCATCAATATATCTCAAAAATGGCGACCTGCAGATTCAACATAAGAAAACAAGATGGACGGACGGACAGACAAACTTAAATCGATTCACAAATTGATGCCGAATCGACAAAAATAGAATAAAAGATGGATCTACCTCAACTCCTTCTCGATTTAGCATACACCCGTGCAAACTACTTGTTGTGCAAGACTATACCACAAATAGTGTAGGGTAATACAAGTAAGGAAGTTGTGTTTGGCGTTATATGCCCATCATCAGCTCAGTTTGATAAGGTAGGATACAGTAAGTAAGAGGAATTAAAAGCTTTCCACGCTTTGATAGGATAGGTTATTATTTCCATGTTCTTATTAGGGAGTTTTAGAATGTTATAGACAGATTTCATTTAATATAAATTGAAAAAAAATTAAAAATTTAGGAAATTTCAGTCTCTCTATCTTTCATAATTTTTGATCAATGACCAAAAAGTCACAAATTTTCGCTTGGAAGAAGAGGGGTAATTCCAGTTTTGCACTTCACTGTGTCCTTTGATTGCGTTGCCTAAGTTTAACACGAACGTCCGTGCAAGAACTTCCGATAACTTCATTTTTACGGCCAGGAGAATATTTACAACCGACATTATACAGATGCACACACAGACAGACAGACATGTCTAGATTAAAAAATTTCGAGCTGAGTTCATTTTAAACAAATATTTATTCATATTATTATTATGAATAATTGAGCTGGAGAAAGCAAGCCTAAGACCAAAGTCTTAAAACACTAGCGTCTAAGGCTATCGGCTTTCTTGAAAACTCTGCGGAATTTGAGATTTGTTCAAATATTTAAAATCAAATTCTTTTAGGTAAAGTTTGGAAGATCGAACTTGGAAAAAATCTTATTTATTTCTAATAAAATCTAATAAATTGTCGGCATAATTCAAAGCTTGACAGTATTTTAACTTTCACTGCTCATCGAAGCTGTTCACCTGCTTCATCGCTGGCAGCCGATTTGTACAAGTGAGCCTAGTGTAGGTGGTGGAAGCAAACAATCCCTTTTCATTATGCTTCCGCTACTTGAGCAATACCGACTACCTAAGCAATCTACCCCTACGCACATATTTCGAACTTATATATGCAAATATTTCATACTTTTATATATAGTTTCTAATAACGTACACGGCTCATAAATAATGAAAGTATCTGTGCAGGGCTACATTTTTACTTTGTTTCTGTTATTTTTCTTTTGTCTTTTCTTTTCTTAATTTGCGCGAATGTACAATGAAGAGAATACATGACACTCTCCTTGAAAACGCCATGCGTACGCGTATGCGATTTCATAATAGTTTCAAGAGAAACGTATATAAGACGGAATCACTAAAGACGATGAATTAAAGACAATGACATCAAGCATTTTATGTGTTTTAAAAATACACAAAAATTAAACCAACAAATTTAGTTCACACTAAAAACAATATGAGTGTGGGTGTTTGATTTAGTGTGCATCAAATTTGCCTCCGTTACAGGCAAACCTGCCTCCGTTGCCTCCGCAACAAACGAGATTGTTTAACTATCAGACTTATGTTGATTCAATCTTTATGACCTTAACGCTTGCGAAATCTGAGAAATACGTTAAAGTTTCAAAATACCGCTAATTGTTAAGTGAAAAAATTGTCACTTATACGCAATGACTTTTCAACAGCATATACCCTTCACCGGAAAACAAAGACATTTTGTTTTATTTAACATCACCTCAGAGATTTGCACACTTGTCCTCCCTGTGCATACAAATGTTTTAAAAAATAAAAAGTTGGCATTTGTCTGTCTTCAAGCTGCAATTGGGTTTGAAAAATTACCTTTCATTCTTCACCAGCTTCACAAAATAACGTCGCTTTAATAACTTTAGTCTACCAACCAGAGGGAATAATTGTGGATTGAGGCAGAAGTATTGCTCATATGAAGTTTCCAATGCCGGAACACGTAACCGTTGAACTAAAAACGATTCTCGTTATTTCCGATTGTCTTAACCTTTCTGTGGCGTACGCGGAAGCCTTCTTATAGAATTATTGAAGCCTTATATCTTCTGTGCCCGTTGCGATATCAGCCTGCCATTGGAAGCAATGTGCAGGAAAACGGCAAGCAAAAAGGCTCATAAAATCTTCCAGCACAGCACATAAACTACTGCAACTACGAAGGAACGCCGTACGCTTAGTCACAGGCTTCTACACGTGTCATGATTCCCTCAGGAAAATACCTTAAAAACATGGGTATATCTGATACCGATTAATACCCATTCTGCCAAGGCACGAATGAGCCGTCCATTCAGATTCACATTCTATGTGAATGTGAGGCCATCTGCAGAAGCAGGCACCATATATTTGGCGGACATTTTATAGCGCCGGACATCGAATGATGCCCCGAACCAAAGAAGAGGGTGGGCTTCATAACAATCCTAAAACTGGAAGGCCAGGGAAACAAGCGAGTACAATAGATCTTTCAAGTCGCGACACAGATCGCCCCCACAATTCCCAATAACAGATTATTTTCGAAGGAAAATGTTCGGGACCTTCAAGCGTTCAATAAGTTTTTATTTTATTCATTTGGCCAACCGCTCGGAATATATCCCCTATACTTTGCACATCTAGAACGAGCCAAAAACCCACTGCAGGTTGTTGTTGTTCCATAGAGGGCAGTGAGGTTTAAGAATAAAGGGTGGTTGTAGTGTGCGGCGCGGTTTACGGGCAACATTTTGTTATGATAATCTTATGGCTCTGCTTGCATTATTTAGCTTCCGCATGGCTCGATGAACGAAGACTCTGCCTTACAAGCTGGGCCGAATAATGTTTAATTTTTCTACATTTTTTTAAACGGTGGGTTTAATTTTTAAGCTTCAAAGATTTTCAGTTCAATAGAGCGATTATCTAAATCATAAAATCTTTCGTAGCTATCCGACCGCAACTTCCCGTGAAAACGGAAATTTTTTGTCATATTCTAAGTAAGTCCTTCCTCTGGATCCAACCGTCATCGGTGCAAAATCGGTGATTAATAAGCATCATCCGTGACCGTCCGATCGCAACTGGCTGTAGAGAAGCCCAGGTGGGGATTACATTTTAAGAGATCATCCGACTCGACTTACTACCTCAGACGAAACGCTTATATAAGAAATTTAAACATATAAATTATTTTATCCGCCTAAGAGGCAGAATAGGCGAAGAATCTTGGCTAACAGCACAGCAGTCGTCGGTTTAAATCTCGAGAATGCTAGAGTTTTCGATAAAGCCGAGAGCCTTAGATTCTAGTGATCTAAGACTCAAATTGAACACCGTTAAGCTATGCTGGTGGATGGGAAGTGATATTTACTGTTCGATATGTTTAAGTTCTTGCTTAGTGGATAGGCTTTCCTTCAATGAAAAGTAATGCTGCGTTTCACGAAAACAGTCCTCGTCTTACTTAATTGTGGAATACAACATCTGATCGTTCAACGTAAGATAAAATTGGTTATGAAACATAACCTTGAAAGCCTGAGATGTCCGCTAGAATATAGCCGAGCCATTGCGAAATTGCAACAATTTACCGAAAGAGAAAATTCTGATCCTCACAACGCACCTCTTTTCTTGAAAAGAGATATAGAAGGAACCGGTTATGTTATACATATACTCAAAACAAAAATTCATGATGTGTTCTAAAGCAAATATTAGATCCGGGTCAGGGATTGTAAGCTACGTGTTCAGTAAAATAATTGACATAATACTGCTATGCGACGACAGTAACCGTGGTATGCTTACAGAGTGACACTAAAACTCTTATTGAGTTTAACGATAATACCGTCCTACTTAAACATTACGCACTCCTTTAATCCTTTGATAATAAACTTTTTTATAGTTTTTTTGAGTTACTTTTTCTTGCTAAGCCTCCCTTTACCTCTTTTACTGATTTTATAATTATTTGAAGTCGACTTCGCATAACACAACTTTGTAAAATAATTAACTATTTTTCTTAACTTAGTTTTTCTTTTTATATTTTTTTTAATTTTCTTGAAATTATTTTAATGAAGAGGTGTTCAGTCAACTTAATGTTTAACGACTTTGCTAAAAAGCTTAAATTCAAATCTTTTCTTTTTTTTTATTTATTATTTTTATGTTTGCTTTTATTTTTTATACCCTATACCCCTTATGATATAAGGATATATTAAGTTTGTCCGGAGGTATGCAACACCCAGAAGGATTTGAGATAGAGTCACCTTTTAATATACCAACCGATTCAGAAAATGATTCTGATGGTAAGCTAGTCGGTTCGTCTGTCCGCCTTGTTCTTTCATGTGAAATTTGGTCAAATTTGGTTTTTGTTAATGGTGCGGACTGCGACCATTTTCCATAGAATACTTTATTTTGAAAAGTCGTTATATTAACGCCTGTATTAATAGAAGTGATGTAGGGTATTTAATGGCGGGCCGTGATCCACTATAGCGTTTTTACTTGTTTTCTCTTTAATTTTTTTCAAAATTTTTCAATTAACTTTAATGACAGACCTAACAGTTAACATAAAGCATAAAACCACTTTGCGAAATTATTCAAATCGAAACCACTTCTTCGGTGTTTAGCTCAATCATATATGTAAAGATTTACGTAGATATACGAATAGATGATGTGTAAACAGCTTGAAAAGGTTAACTGAAACAAACTAAATGCACATAAACACACACACATGAAAAGACATTTCGACAATGCTCAAGAATTATGTAAGCGAGTAAACAGAGGCGGCGGCAATCATCTTAGCCCAGTGTCTTATCGCAAATATCTATACGCTGATGTAATAAACAATATTGTTAATAAATACATGTACAAAAACAAAAAGAAAACAACGTAAGTATTATTTCTGTATTACTTCAACATTTCTAACACGTTTTCAAGCAATTGCATTGCATGAGCTTTACTCTCTATAAATAACACACACATTCATTATAGATAGATAATCATTCATAAAAATCTTATCAATTACATATCGCTTGAAGTTATTTCAAGTTTATGTAGATGCATAGAAGGCAGCAGCAACAGCGACAACAGCAGCAACACCTGTACGAAGCCGTATTCCTATTGCATTACTTACTGTATATAGGAAGACCCATAGCAGTGTAAATATCTTGAGTGTTTGTGTTGAGCAGGCCATCTTTAACGATTTCAAAAGCAATTGATTCTCACTTTTCTCACATATAATGAAATTTCTAAGATTTTATTTATTATACGTGAAAATCTTTTTTGCGTAATTATTAAATTTTAATCACAAATTTTTGTCATGTACGCATTTAGATAAACATGGTAGCGATCACTTTTGTATTCGATTATTTCTGTTTTATTTATAAAAATTACGCGCCATAACTAAAATTCTATTTGTATGTCAGATGTCTTTACGAAAGAAAACAATTTTTTTTTTTTTTTATTTTATTTTATTATGTAAATAGTTTGGCCATTCAAATTATTTAACCGTAACGATCGCCGCATGCAAATAAACTAAATCATTAATAGTTTACTTTGTTGTTTCATTTTGCGCTTATCGTCATCAAAAGTTGTGGAATTGAATCAAACAAACAATTCGCAAATATGGCAACGCTGCTATTTGGCATGCTACAGTGGCTAAAGGGAAATAGATAAAGCATTTGGGGGATAATCACGTAGCTGAAAGTTAGCAAAAGCAAAAGTTTTGCCAAGTTTTTCAGAGGTGATCACCCCTTGATTTTTTCACTAGGGGAGGTTAATGGCTGGCGACGTTGAATACATCTTCGAACCAACAATCTTTTTGATTTTGTTGTAACGTAACTGATAAGAGACGATGCGATTTATCTGATTTGATTTTGGCAAGAACCCAGCAAGGTTGCCAATTTTCGCATTGGATTTATTTTCGCTTTTAAAATGCTATCCGATACCACTTTCATCTTCGATTGGACTTTTATACCACACTGACAGCAAATCGTATATAATGAGTATAAATTCGCTCCCAAACGTGTCGATTCAACTCCAATGCAAAAATTAGCGTCGAGTTTACTCGACGACTACAGGCATCCACCGACCCCTGTTTTCAAAGAATGTGGAAAATACAGAATATGGTATCCATTGAATATATTAGTCTATTAAAAGTATTAATACCTTATTTTCTATTCTAAAATAGAGCCGATAGTCTATGCTGCCAGTGCTCAATTCTTTTTCTTTTAATTAAAGAATTTCTATCATCAGTCCTAAAGAAGTGAAAATGTTATTTCGGCACCCGGCCTATCATTACATACCCACATCGTTCAACGCGGTTATCTTAAAGAATTGCAAAACCTTCGGACATGAGAATAAAACCAAATATCTTTTCAAAGAAAAATTTCCTCTGTGCGTAGCTAACTTCACACAGGGTTCGCGTCTTTGCTGCGGAAAACGATAACAGAGTGACGTTGAAAAATTAACAAAATGCTTACAAAAGCTAAATCAAATTTGAAAATACAAATATCAATAAAAAAAAAAAACATACTTTGCGTTGCGAAAAATGCAAAACAAATGCCTTTAAGCAGAAAAAAAAAATTTGTTTAAATTTTTTGATTTGATATATTTTAAATTGAAAACAAACCGCAGACTGCTTACTTATAAAATAATAATGAGTATAAACCAAAATTTCAAATCGAATAAGGGAAAGAAAACTTAATTATAAATGAATACAAAACAAACATAAATTTAAAATAAATTAACTTCATCCAGTCTTTTACGTTATTTTTTGTTTTGGTTTTATTTATTATAGATACACAAAACCCTCCTCAAAATCTCGTAAAAACTGGGAGAAGTAATCACGTATAAAAAATCTTGGTTATCGCGAAAGCTGGGGGTTAATCACGTAGTTGAAAGTTAGCTTTCGCTTTTGTATTCACAAAGCAAAGGACTAAAGTAATACTGTGAGTTAATTATATATACGAAAAAGCTAATTATCGCTTTCATTTTCAGCTGAGTGTGCTAACTACAACTAACTTTCAGAGACGCAATAAAAAGACGTTGTCATCTGGAGTGTAAATCTTAACTTTATTGCTTACTCACTGCACTTACTCGTTCGAGACGAGAGAAAACTTCTGGAACTAACCATACACAGTACCATCGTAAAATAGCGTAAGTAAAAAATTGAATCAAAATTTTCTTTAATGATAAGTAAATCCCCATAAGCAGAAATTCTTTTGTATTGTATGTTCGTATGTATGTATGTAACATGTGAAACAATTTAGTTTCACTTTATTTTCTTTTACTTTACTAATAGAATCATCGATAAAGGATGTGTACGCGAAAAAACGGATTCGGAGGGCCAACCCAGTTCGAGTCACGCTCGTGCGAAAAGGTAAGCTCAACTCTTTGACACAAAGCACGGTTGAATTTAACATTAAGTATCTCTAAAATGTCAGAGACAATGATTCACCATCAAGAACACCATGAGATTTTAACTGAAAACTTTTTACCCAGAGGGGCTTGGAATGAGTGCACAGTGCAAAGTAGTTTACGCATAAAAGTTAACCAATAAAAGTGGTTTTCACTCACGAAAACATTGGTACACTTAAGTTCGGAGTACAACGCCATTCAATAAACACAGTTCATCCTGTGTGCACGGTTCCCATGAAGCCAATCTTCAAGCATTTTGTTCGCTAAATCTCACCTAATTTCACGAGCAGCTTGTTCAATATTCATTTTTATTGCATCAATAGAATCTCGTTCATTGCCGTAGATCAGCGACATTAAATGCTCTCACAAGAAATAGCTCGAGGGTTTACACCACACATGCAGACCATTCGACTTCGAAGCTTTTGCATCACTAAACTTGTCCCGTATTGCTGTGCGGCCATTCCTTTCCAAAGCGGATCTTTCTCAACTAAACACATTATCTAAGCCATAGAAAATCCATTATCATCGATCTAAGAACCGATGATGCCATCACGATGCTATGATTTTACTTCACATCAAATAGCAAAACTTCACTGAACCTTTGAAATAAAAATGGTCCTCATCTCTTCATCGACTAATGATGAATTTCTTAAAAAAGTGCACGGAATGTTGCAATATTTTGGTTATTTTGATAAAAAAATTGGAAAACCTCCAGACATTACGCTTATATCGTTCCGATATAAAATACAAAGCTTACTGAATGCAACTAAGAAAGGCAAACCGAAATTGACACTTAAAAAATGGCGGTAATATCAATTTCCATTATTGAAACTCTCTATGTTTCACTTTCGAAGAAAATATTGATTTGTGGAACAAAGCATACTTCTTGTTTTCATATTAACTTTGTTGGGATGTATACAATATCCAGAAGTCGTTAAGATACACTCCGCTTTTTATTATGCCGATCCATTCGAAAACACTTTTTCAAAATTGACTTAAGCTGATCTGTCTGTCTCGTTCGATTGGCAACTGTCGTCGTCTATCCCGATACATTTGTGTTCCGCATACTGCCCGACGTGTTTGGCCCAAGGACAAACCCTATTGAAAATGGGCCGCACTCGGCCATTGTTTCGACCACTTCCCATATAATATCTTACTTACAAAAGTCGTTGTGTGAAAAACAAAACTAAGTGTTACGAATTGTATCGCGTTAAGCGAAGTGATGGGAGGGGTTTTAATCGTCGTTCAACTGTAATGTTTTTGCTTGTTTTCCAATTTCTGAAACACTGCCTGTTAAGTGTTTCGATGAGTTTATAAAATAGAGAAAAAAATCTGGCAAGAAGACGATAATGCCTCAGTGTTGAAGAAGCGAAAAATGTTATCGACGCCACACTGAAGAGCAAGGAAGGGAAAGTGTGTGCGCTTAATGCATGTAATTTATTTCTACAGGACCAGTGCAAGTATTTTAAGTTGCTTCTAACCACCCATCACCGTTTACCAGACAAGCAAAATTTTTAAGTTTTACTGCATAAGCAAATTGCGAATAAAAATTATGACATCCTTTGAGCTTTTAAGTGCATAAGGACTCTTATAACGTGCCTTATTGAGGAATACATGTTCACATTTCGCATTTCTGAACATAAAATATTTATCTGAGAAAACTATACTTCTTTCGGGTCTTAGAGATCATACTTCCATATGTTAACAGAGAATCATTTGTTGATGGTTTCAGGGCGTAACGAGTGCGGAAGATGACAACAACACCACACCGCCTGAGCTGATTTATATATGGGAAAAAGTTTTTAGTTATTTACCATATGCCGACCTTTTGCAAGCAAATGCAGTCTGCAAATATTGGCGTGAAAAGGCAGCGAAATGCTTTAAACGTAAATCGAAGTTGATCATTAGCGACGGCAACTTCGTGGAAATTTACAAGCTTGTTGGGCAAACAGATTCGAAATATGAAAACGTGCAAGCAACTGTTCAATGGAAGAATCATATCCGGGGAGCTATGCTATTATTAAACATTTTCCGACATATAGGGGCCGATATTGTTTACCTAGAAATTTGTGATCTCCTAACCCTCTCAACGCTTAACGGTCTTTTGCCGAAATTGAAGGAAATTATTTTATCAGATACGAAGATACCAATAGGCGTGCGAGTAGATTTTAACCAATTTTCAAAGCTTAAATCTGTAGCGATGCCTTTACCTGGTCTCTGTCCGCTGTCTTTGTCGTCAAATTCGAATCAACCGCCTGAAAAACGTTCAAAAGAATTGATTATAAATTTGGAAGGCTACCCTAACGACAACATAAACACGCTAGCAACGCTTGCACCCTCATTGCGTTTGCTCAGGCTCGGTTATGGTAACGAATATATTTCAATGATATATCCACAACCAGAAGACATTCGCTTACAGGAAGCATTTCTAAATTTCACTGAGTTGACGGTTCTAGATCTAAGATACGTTTATCCTGAGCAAGTCGTAAAAGATATTTCAGAAAATCTTTCAGAAAACAATCAGTGGACTGTTAGAACTAATTGTACGAAAATGGTCCCACTCTTTACAATGTATCGACTATATTAGCTGTAAAGACACAGATACACCTGTTAAAATAGCACAATTTGCAACAGATAAATTTCGCAGCTTATGGCTAAGTGGACCTAAATATTGTTATAAATGGATCAATCAAGATATTCAGAGTGCAATTCCAAGTGCCAATAACAAAATAACCGAATTAGATATGCTGGAGTGTCCAAGGGGACAACTGTTTTGCGAACTGGTTCAACGCCTTCCAAATTTAACTAATCTCCATTTGCCGCCATTTTCAAAAATAAGCTATGAAGACATGGGTTACACTTTTCGCCATCTCATAAGCTTGCAGTATCTTACCTTTGCCAGAATGCGAGAGCCAAACCGATATGGAATATCTGTCTTCAGAACCTAACATTACTAACTTAAAATCGCTTCAAAAGCTACAGTCGTGCTTGTGTCCCATTAAAGTCCTCGAGATTTTAAATTTAAATTTTCAATTTAAAGAATTGAGAAAACTTCGTGTAAACTCTGGTCAAAATGCTGAAAATCTTTCTCTTCTCTGAAACTTGCAGATATTAGTCAATATTTCCCTGCGCTTGAAACGTGCTTTAGTCGCGAATTGGATTTGGGCAACAGTAACGTGGAGGAAATGCGCAGCCGGTTTCCACGTTTTCGTAGAACAGAATCCTAGCTTTTCGCCCAGGATTCTCCTGGGAATTTATTATAATAAAATTCGTTTAAATACAAATAAAAAAGAGATGCAAAAGAAATTAAAAAAAAAAATTTTAAAAAGTGTCTGTTATATGGCAGTAAAATAATAAATAGTTTGTTGGCAAAGAACGTTAAAAACGAGTAAATTCACATTAGACCTAATCACTGCTGCGCTGATTATTGCGAGAAGTAAGTATTGTTTATGTCGACTGCACTGCGTTATAGAGGAGAAAAGTTGATGAAACGAAATGTTCGAATTTTTTAATTCCTTCCTTAATTCCTAATCGGAGGCAAGAGCAATGTTTGTAGCGACAATTGTTGTGCGCTCACGGCTACAATTGTGTCACACGTTCAATTATGGAAATTAGGTCTGTTTGGTTTTGCATTGATGGCCTACTTAATAGTGAACCAGTTGCCATTTCAAATTTTTGTATTAATAATAATGGAAAGAAAACTATGTAAATATTCCTGTGAAGCAGTCAACTAAAAGGTGCGTTGCGATCTTGCTTGAAGAGAAACGTTGTAACCTTGCAAATTGCCAATTTTTTGACGCTATTACTTGAGGTATATAGCTATGTATTCCCCTTCACAAAACGTGAACATCTTTTTTATTCCTAACTCCTTACTCCTGTATTTTTAACTAGTTAGTCGCATACTTATATGAAGCGTGTCTCAAAATTTGCGCAAGGTTTGAATGAAATAGAAAACCGAATTATTTGCTTTCAATTGCAATTTTTTATTGAAACATTATGCCTTGAATAGCAGATCGGGCAAATGGCCTCAACGTCTTTGCTGTCACGTACGCACACTTTTGTCGAAATTGAGATCACCGAGACGGGAGGGTACACGGCCAGGTAATGTTTCATGCTGTAGCTATGTGTGGTACCGTCTGGTACCGTCCGACCAGCCCCGTTTTCCAAGAAGAATAGAAAAGCTTCCGTGATTTTTGACAACAATGAAAACGTGTTCCTCTCTCGTGTAATGCTTCAGTTTTACTAACCGTACCTGTCAACTGTCAACCTGTTCTTTCCCTTTTTTTTTTTTTTGTATTGTCAGCACAAGTGGCGACAAATTCACATCTTAGGGCTCAAGCAACTCTCTACAGCAACATTTATTAAATTCCACTGCAGATCAAGTCTTACTTTTTGAGAATTGGACATGAAGAGAAGCCTGTGTTTGAATCAAGCACTTTTTTATTTCTGAATGGTTCAAAATCTTCCAATTTTTGTAAGCCGATAAACTACTCAGTAGTGAACGAATTCCGACGAATGTTTAGATAGAGAGCCCATTGCCTAGTCCTAAATACAATGCCACGAGCAAGGGGCTAACAACTTATTAATATTGCCTCAGAGGAGACCAGAGCAGATTAGGGCAGATGTAATCCATTCGAATTCTTCGCTAGCAGTTATATAAACGTGATAATAATTTGAGAAAAAAAAACCCAATTCACTGACAATAAAAACTGTAATGTGTTGCTTAAATGCAAACACACTACACATGTGTTAATATAATGTTTTAACCCTGAAACTAATAGGAGATGAACGCAAATTAACAAAAAAAAAAACAAAGCTTGCAGGCGATTCCTTAACCCGTAGTCAAATTGTTTGTTGCAATCTTAGAGGAAAACATAAAATGGAAATAAAATAAAATAAAATAAAATATTTTCGAAAACCATCTAAGCCCCGCTAATTGTAATTTGAATACGATAGCAACGTTCTTTTAACGTAATTATGAATTTACATTTAATGAATGTGTGTTCACTGGCTGGTCATTTAACGCTGGCAGAATGTCGTCCGTTAGTAGATGTATTGTTTTCACATGCCCGACAGTTACGGAACAGTGACTATAACACATCGCACTCATATACATCTCTTAGCTCAGTTGATACATTGAAATAGAGACTTGTTTGGAAATGATGGCTTAAATCATATCATGTTTCTGTTATTGCACATAAGTTCATTATTTCGTTAATTGTAAGAGTTTTTTTTTTTTCTTAGAATGATTTCCAAAAAATGGATACACACATAGTTAGCGAGACAGGGAGAAAGGCAGATGATATGCTTTTTATATATTTTTATGTACATAAATAAACTGATTCATTATATGCTCGCAGAAGTTCGCTTAGTATTTGATTTGAGTGAACACTTACTTACACTCTCTTCAAAGATTGAAAACTGTCCGGATCCAAACCACTTTCGATAGCCTTCGTCTTTCGGCCAAAACAAGCCAATGAAGTAAATTTGACCAAATTACCTCAAAAGTAGCGTTAAACATAAGGAACAAGCAGAGCCAAGTTAGCTTATCGCTTGTTGTGTTAGCTTGTCGATCGGGACAATAAAAGCTATCAAGTCCTTCTGGGCACACACTTAATATACCCTTGTACCACAAGTGATGCATGTAGGGTGTAAAAATTAAAAAAGGAATTTAATCCTTTACAGTCAAACATAATATTGCTTAGAAATCTTCATTATGGGACGTCACAAACTGTTCACCCAACTCGAACTGCTATGACTGACGACACGTATGTATGGAAAAATGCATGACGAAGCAACGAGACAAATACTAACAGAATTGGAAGAGGTGGCACGACGTTCGTGCAACGTGCAGGAAATCAAGATCGTCATCTAAGGTGCATCCAGTAAACCTTTACATATGAGACGCCAGAATTAAGTGATTTGAGCTTTCCTGTCACGCATAGCAGAGTAGGTAACAATCGCGAACACCAAATCAACGTTCGGGAATTCAAATTCCACGTGCGGTAAAGTTTACCTCCAATGTAGTTCGAGTGAATGTTCAGTCGGTAAAGGCACTTAGTGATTGGGTAGACACCCCCCCGGCTGCGACCATCAACTTTCTTTTTCCTGTTTCCTCACCTTTCATCGTCTGCATGTTACATGAATAAGGGACATCCCCTTAGTGATTGGGTCGTATTCAAAACAAGAAAAAAATGGCTTAGGGCCTATCAGAAATATAGACGACCAACTGGACATATTCTAATGTCTATACATTTGAAAAAATGCCATGGAATGACGCACTTTCGTTTCAATGCCAGTAAATTTGACTTTTATACCTAAGGGCAGTCAAAGCAAAAGGTATCGTAAAGTAATGATGCATTTGGAGAAGCCTCTTAAGAAACTTGGTAATGGTTAGCGAAAGGGACATGTTAGAAGGTTGCTGAAAGTACTGAGCACAGATTGAAAGGATACTAAAGAAGTAACAGTTCGCTTTCTAATCATTATTACAGACGACATGAAGTGGGTTCAGTGTGCGAGAGATTAGATTTCATATGAATGAAATTTAATATTAAAAAATCATGTAGAAGTAAGTTTCTTGCACTCCTTTAAATGTCTTCATATATTCTTCCTTTTACACCCATGGTATGTGCTATTTAGGCGTCCATAGCTACATATATACGATGATAATGAATCTAATTTATCTAATTAAAGACAAAAATTAATCAAAATCGACCTGATGGAAATCAAGCTCGACAGCGAGACAGAGTGACATTGGTTTTCTGTGATTGGTTATTGATTATATAGCAAAAAATGCAAAGACAAAAAACAATAAAAATCGCCACTTTTTCAAGGTAAACTAAAAGTTGCATGAAATTATTAGATGTTTACTGAACACTAATAAAAAAAAAAATTTATGCTTTGAAGATAAGAAATTTAATGGCAATTATTTGCTTTAATTTTAAAAATAAACTCGAAAATATTTCTATCTAAATAATGCTAATATTAAATTAGCTTAAAAGCGGTTAAAAGACACGAAAGCATAATGACCAGCTTCGAGTTTATTATTTAGTTTTTATAGCCACTACTGAGGTTATTATATTCAATTCTCATCATCCTCATGCGAACAATGTGAAAGTTGATACTACGGCATGCGAGTAACCATCAATGTACTGCCATGCATCCATGTGTCTTCTTGCTTAGTAGTAGTAATAGCTTCCAAATTATCTCAGAGTCATAGATTATAAGTCCAATGGAAATTATACAACAGAACCGAACACATTCCCTTTGTAATCACATCGCAGAGATTCTCAAGACTAACACATTGTGTCATCTTAGAAATGTTAAGAAAGAAAGTACGCACCTACTTCTGTCTGGATCTTCAAAGTATGAAGACACCAATTTTTGGGGTACAAAATACATGCACATCCCCTTCAATGCACGAAATATTGAGAAATACCTCCACTGTTAGAAGGCAATGAAGATAGGCCTAGTTTCTGATATCTTACTGGCGGCTCAGTTATCGCATATAGAGTAACTTGCAGAGACTATTTGATGAATAGCTTATCAAATACTCTTTAGTTTTTTTAAAAAGGAAGTGAGAAGAAATCCCTTTTTTTCATTAAAATTAAAGATTTTAATAAAAAAATATAATGAAATTTAATATAAAAGGAATTTGTTTAAGTTATGGCATCCACATCTGCTCGTTTTTGATGCAATGGTCAGTTCCCATTTAAATAATGAAATATTATGCATTTGTTTGTTATGAACTACCGCACAGGCAAGTAATTAAGAAGCGGGACTGTGAAGTCAGCATACCGATGTTCAATTCCCAATACAATAGATCAGACTTTAATTATGATTGGCGCGTGAATGTTCAGTCACTTATCGGTCGCACGTAAATCTCCCTGGCTTCGGCCAAACATTATCCGTCTTTCCCAATTTCTTTCTCACTGATCGCTTAGCCCATATATATTCTGAGCCCATAATAAGAAAATTTCGCTTTGACTGCATCTTCTAAAGAAGGAATCGGACGTTTGCTACTTTTCGTAATACGAAGTGACAGAGGAAACTCTAGAAACTTCATATATGTGATGATATGTCCGAATTCATGACTAACATCAAAATTGGATCTCATTCTTTTAATTTTTTAACCGAAACAATGATACTTTCCGGATTGCTCTCAGCTTCGTGGTCTCGACAAGGCTTTCCTGCCGTCTTTTTGTTAGGAAATGCTTTTAAAGATAGATAGGATATTAGGCTGTAACATCCCAATAGGCATTCAATTGGTCTACTGCATAGCCAAGAAGCGCGACTATCAATTTGGCAGACCCATGTTGAATTGCCAGTGCAGTGAGGCATACTTTAATTGTGCTGGAAATGTAGTCGCAGCTATAGTCAGTGCTCAATTGGTAAAGAGACAAGAGAGACTTATTGAGCATCGCCCTATTACACTTATAGCGGATATCTCTTGAATGATTGAATATATAAAAAACAAAAATAACAACAAAAAAAAGCAAGAATTCATTTGACCCATAGGTGATCTTTTCAGAAAAAGCCCAAAATTTCAAACAAAAAGTTTTTCTTAAGTTTTGTATAATTCTCTTACGTATTCTAGAAGAATGAAGGCATCGATTAGAAGCCAATAGTGACGAAAAACCTAAAAGCAGCTTCCGCCCCTTGATCCCATATGAGTAGCATATGATATAATGCCGTGACCAAAAACTAAGACCGATACTAAAATTGCTGCTAAATTGTGCGGGTATATCGAATACCAGATTCCAATTTCTTAATGGGGAGCATTGTCACAGACAGCTGTGTCAAATTTCACATCATAAACATCGTTAGCATTTCAGTTGCGCTTTTGCACGACACAAGAACTCTTTTTTCATATCTTCACAATAAGTGATTTTGCTGAGCAAAGAAGTTTCATTAAAGTTTGCTTGCGATTATTACGGGAGATGAGACTTGGATCTACGCCTACAACCCGGATCAATCAAGCAAATATCGTGCAAAAGGTGAGCTAAGATAGAAAAAATCGCGCCAAGTCAAGGTGAGGTCATTAGCTTTCTTCGATTATCGTGGTGTTATGCACTACGAATTCCTTACCGCGGGCCAAACTGCTAACAAGAAGTTGTTGTCCGAGTTTGAGGATTAGTTTGAAGGCTACGAAATAGTTTTGGAATAATTATTAGACTTAGCAAATTAAAGTGGTGTTACTTTTTGAACACATGAGGAGTAGCGCATGCCTGGCGTGTTGGCGAGTTTTAAGTTAGTAATCATGTAATATATCAATTTTGCTGGCGTTCAAAACTACGTTGCCTTCTTTGAGATCATTAATCAAAATGTTGTCCGTCAAGACACATATATTTTTAGGTTTATTTGCTGCATAATTTAGTTAATAAGAGAGATATCATAATAAAAAGATTATCGATTAATTTAATTTATTAAACTAGTGTGAGTTGAATTTTAGCTAAATTAGTTCGATAGCGGCCGTTCTCACTTTTTCTGAAGAAGGAATTATATCTTGTGAAAATTTCGTAATATATGTGAAATGTTGTAATTTTTATATATGATCTCACATATAATTGATTCACTTTCAATTTTATTAAAATCAACTGAGAAAATGAGAAAAACAAAAAACACAAAAACACAAAAACAAAACAAACACTTTCTTTAATTTGTTACGCTTATTGAACTTTCAAGTTTGCTTTTTTAACAAGCAACAAGCACATAAGAAACTTTTAATAGCCTCAGGACGAATTTTAGATGCTTATCACTTAAGCAGCCGATATAATGAAAGCAAATAAAAGCATCAAATAAACGAGTTCTTTATGGACTTGACGCTGACTCATTCCCAATTACACTCTCTGCGATATATTATGACCCGGAAGCTATAGATAAAATAAAAGATATATTTACCAATGCTTGAGCTAACATCAGTCCGGTAGCTAAAGCAGACATGCTCCTGTCCGGATGACTAGATCAGAGACAGTGTTCGCGGGTTCAAATCTCATCGTACTTATAGTAATTGCTTAGTCTGTAAAGGCACACAGGGCACACATCCACACGGTCACCACACTCCCATTCCCCTTTTCCTCTTTCTTCTCTCACTTCCTTCTAATCGTAACCACGTTGCGCGAATAGGGGAAATCATCTAAGCGATTGGTCCTATTATTGGTCCTATTGGTCCTATTGGCGATTATATAAGAATATCACAATAAAGAGTATAATTCAAAATTCATTTTTTCACGCTTGGGGTTTTAAAGAAAACGTGACAGCCTAGACTAACAAAGTAAATTTTATTAGAGGAGACTTCCCCGAGGCCTCGCGTGATGAAACAATCAGGGAAGTCTCCTTGCCGTGGGAGAGGAAACACTCGCAGTGATTTGCATAAGAAGAAGAAGGCGCAACCATTCCTAAAAGGCGAGATTTTCCTAGACTCGGCTGCAGAATTTACTTTTCACGATCATTGGCAGTCTCCTTATCAATTGGTTACTGGCAAATAGCACAAACATGCAGTTCTCGCCCCTCATTGCTAATTTCATATTTATATCAGATTTAGAAAAAGACAACAAAGTCTTAATACGTTTGCCATTTGTCGACAATTTTATCAGAACATCATCTTGCCTCTTATAAGGCAGCAATGGTTACAAATCGAATCACAAACTTAACGCACAATAATTGTTTGTTGACAGCAACTCATCGCGGTCAGTGTACGAATTGCATAAAGTTGTACGAAAAGTATACATGTGCTGTAAACTAAAGTAATGAAAGCCATGTTTGCAAAGCAGCACATACGATGCAGCAGAAGTAGCATCGCCACGTTTTACACCTACCGGAATCTGAGCATATATATATAATACTTGACATGCTTCAATAAGGCTGGTCATTAAGCTAGAGTGCAACGTCCATCAAAAAATATTTTATTAAAAAACTAGTCTAAGAGCTACACTTACTCTTCGACGAATCTTGGATACCCGCCATCCCAAACATAGGCACATGAAATCGTCGTTGGGTTTCGTATTGAAATGCGGGGCGTAGGTGAGATCATTTCAGTGGGTTTTCTGCTCTTATTATATTAAGACAAGATTAGTCAATTCCAAGCGTGTTGACTGAACGTATTAAATATCTAAAATTTTATCTGGCGAAGGCTGAATATTTTTTAGGCTGAACATTTTTTCCAATTGCTGTCTTCTACATACTGGCATCACACACAATGTGTGTATAAAATTTTCAACGCTTTTGCGCAGTTATTCTAGTCCTTTTAGCTGTGGTGAGGAAGTTTGTGAAGAAATGAAATCCATTACCTAGTTAGGGATATAAAATGTAATTAACAATAAATTTGACAATATTTAGCTTTTGTTTAATTTTATTTTAGGCTGATGGCAGGGCAACGGCAAGAGCAAAAAACCC
Organism: Glossina austeni; assembly: GCA_000688735.1. Lineage (NCBI taxonomy): Eukaryota > Metazoa > Arthropoda > Insecta > Diptera > Glossinidae > Glossina > Glossina austeni. The sequence continues at coordinate 194,285 of KK502689.1, forward strand.
TTAACTCGAGTTAGAATATCTCGTTGATTAGAAATATTTGCTGTGTACGTCGTGATTGCATATTTTAAGACGCATGCACCACTACACCTGAACCAATCATTTATTTATGTGCATCATATTGTGCCAAAAACCTTACCTCCTAATAATGTAAACGCTTAGCTTTCCTAAGAACCCTTTTGTGGGGGGACCCCTTACCTGAACCTACATAGTCCAAACTTAGTGAATTAATTTTCTTTGTCAAGAATTTAAAATCATTTACCTATTTTCGAAATAAAGTCTTTAAACTTAGACCCATATCGTGAAATCGCAAAGTTTCCACAAGGCCCGTATATGGAACGTGGATTTAAAGAAAAGACCTGAGCATTTAAAACATATCACTCTATATTTATATCCCAAACCGGTATTCTGGACCAAGTTATAAATTAAGAAAATAAATGTATAAAAATTTTATCTTTCTATACTCTACACCACTTGTAGTACAAGGGTATGTTAAGCTATTGCAGACGTGTGCAGTACGCAGAAGGACTCGAGATAGACCCAACTATGTATAGAATCACTTTCTGAATCAATTTAAGTTTGTCTGTCCGCCAGTCTGTCTTGTTTTCTTCGCCCTGCAATTTTTCAGATATTTTGATGAAATTTGTTGTACTGACGTGCTTTGACCCAAGGGCGACCAGAAGTCCCGAGAAAGTTTGCCCCAAAGACGAACGCTATTGAAAATGGTTCGGATTGGGCCACATTTGTGACCACCTTCCATGCAAAGCCTTACTTTGAAAAGTTGTTATGTGACTAACTTTAGGGTAGTGTATGGTAGGTCATGGCCCGTTGCAGTTTTTTTACTTGGTTTTATATAAAAACTTACTTCTTATAAGGACGGATATATGAGAGGGGATCCAAGAAATGGTCGCCGCGCCAATCTTCCACATTTATATTGTGGTCAAAAGTACTGTTTTCCAGTAATTTTATGATATTGATGACTTCTTGAAATTAAGGCATTGCATGGAGAGTGGTCGAAAAACGCCTTCGTTCCACTCCCTACTTAGTAGGATGCTTTCCTAAATTGAAAACCAAACCAAATTTTGTCAAAATTTTCAAAAATTGCGACCTAGAGGTGGAACACAAAAGTGAATAAGCAGATAGTAAATAAAAGGACAGACGGACATACAAGCTTAAATCGATAGATTTGATAAACAATAACGACGTCCTTCTGTGTGTTACTTACGTCCACGCATAGTTATAAACTGATCAAAGAATCGGTAAGTGATAGTTTTCTGATAATAAGTAGTAGCGTAAAGCCTGGATTAAAAGGCTAAAATCTCTCATCATTTTTTTTTTTCTTTTGTTTTGCTATTCATTTGCGATCTTGATAAGTAGATATGTAGAGTAATAAACTCATCGTCAAATGTTTGTATGTAAAGCTTGTTTTTCTTTTGAAATTTTTGAAGAGAAAATTTAAAAATAATTAGAAATATTAAGCGAGCGTGAAATTTTTTGTTTTTGTCTTGCTTTTAATATATGATTTTCAAATATTTACTTTTCTTTGCTTTTACAATATTTGAAGAATTATTTGAAAAATATATTAAATGCAAATACAGTTTCACACGATAAAAAACATAACATACACACATATATTGTATACAAATAAATTATTGCACTTCTCAACGCGGGTAATAGAATATAAAAACTGAAACGTAGCTCGCTTGATAGGTAGCGAGAAAAGAAGACTTGCATTAATAATAAAAAAAATTTTGTTATATACATATATGATAAAAAAAAAAAAAAGGAAAAAAAGTAGAAAAATATTAAAAATTAAAAAATCAAATCCATAGCGAAGGCTGGGAATATTTTCAAAACGAGTTTTTCTCTCCAAAAATGATTACAACTTATTATTAACTTGTTTGTGTAAACAGTAAGACAAAATGCTGCCGCTGATATAAACGCGTACTCATGATATTTATAAGATGTTTTTATATGCATACATAATTGTAATACTAATCATAAGGTGTATACGTGCATACACACACATAACGCATACAAATGCAAATTTTATGGGAACATAACGAATGAATGATGTTAGAAAGACATTAACATCTAATCAGTACTAATCTCGGATTAAATCTTCATTTAGAATCAATTTTATTTACTCTTTATAGTTATTATTGTTCAGTTTAATTTGTAATCTAATTATAATTAATTATGCCATTGGATAATGAAGTTTTATATGATAATTTAATTTAAAATAAAGTTTTTTATGAATTTCATGAATTTTTCTTCTACACTCACTATCTGTCGTTTCATTTAAGAGATTCGAAAGTAAGCTTTTGACTTGAGCTCTAAAGTGTAAACTTTTCAAATCAATTGGGAATCCTAACAACAACAACAGCAAAAAAAAAAAACAAATGGACGTCATCGCAAAGCGAAGTAGTGTCAACTTCAACTAAAGCGAACGTAACCTTCTCTCTTGGAAAAATAGTCTCCGAACACAATTCGTTTTACTCAGCTACTGTGCCAACCTGCTGAGCAGCATGTCTGCTTACACTTAATTACTTAGTCAGTTTATTATGATAATTCTTGCATAAGATGGCTTCGAAAGCGCGGAAATCAATTGATTGTTTATCGATTGCTTGTTGTCGTTATTCACGTTGCCGTCATAAAGAATTGCTTTTATGTTGCCCTTACTAGGCATAGTTTTGCCAAAGACAACTTGAAACCGTCTCTTGACAGACCGGAAGTATTATTAACGCTTAAGCATTTAACTGACTTTAACGAATTATTTAAATCGCTTAATAAACTTTTCAGTTGATAATTTTCTAATCAATTAACCTAAAGGCATATTTGAACGCTACAGTCGGACAGGCCGACATGAAATATCCTACAGCCTTCGCCTTCGTTACTGGTCACGCATCGATAGACAAGCAAATAAAAGTCGTAACTACCCAATCAATGTTTGAGAACTCAACTATCAGTGCAGTTAAACATACTTCGTCGTAGCTACAAAGCGAGTGCTGAACCCGTAAGGCCATACGCCTTACGGATTGGGCACAGTTCCTGACCCTTTTGTGAAGTTTGGAATATTTTTTTCCCATACGGAAATATTGTATGTTTTATTACTGTAGTCAAGGCAGCTACTCCAGGCGATCAACTTGGTAAGAAATAATTCGTTTTAACCTTACTTTAATGGTAGATCGTTACGTCGCGTGACCAAACAAAGGAAATAAACTCTGGTGTTCTCATTAAACTTTACCCTATAATTCTTTATTCTCGGTTTATAATCTGTTACAATATTAATTAATGTCTTTTTCCTTAATTTATTCCCCCTGATTCCGACCAAGTCGTCTTCATTCAATTCTTCTGAAACCATGGTTAATATTGAAATTTGACGATTTACCAAGACTAGAGATTCCCATTCAAATCAATTTTTCAGAGACCTATCGTCCATTGTCGTCGGTCTTATCGGACCACTCACTCAACGGTCGGCTCCTCAACGGTCGATTCTCTTACGGATGCTATCAGATTTTTCTTAAGAGCAAAACAAGTCGAGCGATTTTGGTCCTTACACTTTCGCTCTATCCCCGCTCCTTTGTAATCAACAACGTGTTACATGTACAATGGAAGAGGGACATGAATATTAGACCAACATTGTCTAAACTTAGGGCTTTTAATTTATACGTCAAAACAGTTTTTTCTGGATAAATTTTTCATACGAAGTGTGACATGCGTAACTTCGTTACCTCCCAAACGCATTTTATTTCATTTTTTAGAAACGACCATTTTTCGTATCTTTACATGTGTGCAGGGCGTTCTAAAATTAGCCCCATTCCATCTTCATATTCCACATTCATTTCACATGCCAAGATAATATTTATCCACCACTTGAAAAGAATCCGCCTTTTGCTACAGATGAATTCAGAAAGCGAGCAATCTAAGCTTGTCTGTCCCTTTGTCCGTTTTTAACTTTTGTATTCAACTTGCAAATGGCAATTTTTAAAATTTTGTATACCGTCATGTTTTGGCCCAAGCACGAACGATGTTAAAAGCGGATCGGATCGGACGGCTTTTTCTACCGCTTGCCATATAACACTTCATTTTGGAAAGCCGTTACAAGAGCAATGCTGGGGTGGTGTAGGGTATTTAATGGCCACGCCTGGCCCACTATACCGCTTCTAGTTGTGTTTTAATAACCTTTCGTAAATGAAACAGGAATCGCAACGCATTCTTCATATTAAAGAATTTTTACTGAAGAAATTTTGTGTTGAATATGTTCACATAGAAGATCCTTATTGAGGAAAACGCTTCATTTGTCTAACAATAAAATTTGTGCCGTATATAGATGGTGTCAAACGCCATTACTCAAAAAGTTACTCCCACATGCAGATGCTGCCAGCCGCCGCGATGCTGGAAATGACTGCCGCATATAGACAGCAGCCGTCGCGACAAGATTAATAATAATTCACAAATGATGGAAACCATCGAGGGCCTGTTCCAAGCTATTAGACCTCAAATTAATTTCAACTAATACCAATATGTAGACTAAATAAACTCTTTTCATACATTCATAGCGAGAAGTTTGTATTCTAAGAGATCGCATTTTTCGAACCCTTTCCACGGAGTGCAACCCAATCACAAGAATATTAAAAAAAGGTTCATACAATTTGTTAATTCTGCTTCACAAATGAGCAAAGAAGACCCGAAGTAAGCAAGACGGGACATATGCGCAATATTCTCTCCGTCAGTTAAAGAAGCAATTAATCGACTGCTTATCTTCATCCATTGCCATGTCCCCTTACTGTATGTTTCATTTTTTGCCTACTTGTTGTGGTACGAAATTCATAGCCAAGTGTTTGTAAGCAATTCATTACCGACATATTAACAGCAAATATAAAAATCTATATTTGACGACTCTTTCCATAAAGATTTTATTCAATTTCTTTTTCTTTTCTCTCTTCTGCTTCGTTCGTACACACTTTATACTTTAATGCAATAATCATCGTAATTGTTATGACTTTTCTATTTAATTACGTTTATGGGTCACCAAACAAGTCACTTCCGATACTTTATTGTAAACCACACATAATAGTATCGAGATTTTTTTAAATCTACACCACACTTGTGACGCATGATGTATTAAATTAGTGTGAATGTATGTAACGCAAATGAAGATCTTAAGATACATCGACTTTTCGTCGACATCGATTATCGATCGATTCGGAAGCATCTTGTAAATCGAGCTTTCGCTGCCCGTCTGTCTGTCTACGGTCGCAATTTTTTAGGTATTTTGACGACAGTTAAAGTGCTTTTGACGACTGCTATCGTTAATGGATCGGGTCAGACCATTTTGTCGTGCACTCTTTCGAACAAGAACAGCAACTTTAAAACTTTCTCGGCAAAAACCACTGAGTAATAGCATTTCGGAATATTAAATGGATGTGAAAAATTTGGATCGGATTAACCTCATGCGTTCCTCATAAGCGTTCCTACAAACCGTCCGCCGTTATATAACAAAACGGCCCATGGTTTAATATTTTGTACTCAAAACCTAAGACAAATTTAGATCACATAGCTCTAGTTTTTGAACCACCCATCTCGTATGAAGATTCTCATGGGAAATAAGTCTTATTTTTAGTACTTTATGATGAAGAGAATGAATGAAAAACAATATAATAAAAACTTAATCCTGCCAAGTCAAATAACGCTTTGGGACAAAGCACGGCTGTCTTTGCGTGAAGTTTTTCGTATTTTACCACGAAAATAACTGAAGAATTGTATTAGAAGATGTGATGTGTGGTGATCAATATTCGGTCTTGCACGACTATAATGCTTTTAATTTTATTTAATTTTTTTAAAATAATTCCAAACACTACAGAGAATGATGGCGCTAGAAATATGACTTATGGAAAACAGACACAAAAACTATGTACGCCTTAGAGCGAACTCTTTATCTGCGCTACCTATAGTAGGCAGAAATATACAAAAAAAAAAAAAAAACCAATGGCCAAAAGATTATTTCCACTTTAGATTACGATATGGGCTTAATTTTAAAGCAATATCTTCGAAAATTATTGATGAAAATATCTTCAGGGTAACATGTCCTTGAACTTTCTTTGCCAACCGTAACTTAATTTATGCGGGTTCGCATCACTGGCCTGTGAATTAATTTTATTGTTTTATAAATTAAAACAACTATGCTTAATGGCAAAACTAACACTTGTCTGTGTACTGCTTGTGTGAAAGGTATGCAACTCAAGAGCATTTTCTGCTATTTCTTACACTCATTTACTTGGCTTATTCCATTAACAAATATTTTATTTGAGTGTCTAAAATCAATTATACTCTTTTTTAATATTTTTTTTTTATATGCATTTTAGGCGAATTGTCTTCTATAGGCAAATACTTCAGGTAACCTATATCAGGATTTTTAGTTCCCTAGCTTTTTGCCTACTTGGGCATTCCGGGATCATTGAGCCTACTTACCACGCTCCCTCGGTCTCTCGTCACTCCTTAGACATTGGAATCTTTAACTTCCATCAGTGTCTTTAGTATTGCATTTCACGTTCCTTAGGAGATCTGTAATAAGAATAAACTAAAAAATGACAGCAAATACAGAAATCGTCAGCATCTTAAAAGTTTATATAAACGAAATCAGATATTACGCATTCACCTAACTTTCACGTATAATTTGCAAATGTTTAAGCAACGTCTTAGATTGTAGATCGACCTCTCTACTCTAATTGGTACCTTAACAATAAGTAAAATCACTATAGTGAGGCAGGGCGCACCATTAAGTGTCCCACACCACTTCGCTTAACGCAATTATTCATATTCGTTTTCGATTTTATATTTGCAGTGGTCGAAACAATGGGTCCGTCCGTAGCATCCGTCCTCGGGCCTCGTTCGAAGAGGCAAAGAGGTGTCAAGAGATACTCAACACTTTATGCTTCTCAAATGGGGCCGCTAAACCGTATCTCTGGAATGTTCTGGAATATATATGGAATAAAAAGATAGTTTTCAAGCAATTTCAAGGTCAGAGTCAAGGTCAAGATCTTGTCAAGGTCAAGATCAGGTCAAAAGCATTTTCATCTTGAATTAATGATTCCTACTAGCTATGAACTGCAAATTATATCTAAAACTAGGAAAACCGTATATGATCCTGGGCCGGTTATGAGCACTCTTCAGCTAATAATTGAAACCATTTTCATATGGAACCTTCGCACAGATCGGTAGCAGCTTTGGACCGCAAGTTATTCCCACAATTAGGGAAACTGTACATTTCAGCCCACGATCGGAATCATTTTCATCTTGAATTGATGCATAGATCAGCTGCGTAGATTAGCTATGGGCTGCAAATTGTTTGTGAAACTAGGAAAACCGTATACGACTTAAAGCCAATTTTCCGGTTCCCAATTTGTGCACAAATCCGCTTTGGAGAAGGAGCAAAAATTTACCCTAAGAATACAACTTTTTCCTATTTTGTTTTTTTCTCATGCTTTGCCGAAGACTTGCTTTTCGGATGAACTATGACTTACAAGTCAGACATTTTCCGTCCAAGTCTTTAAAGATATGGTTAACTATACAACAGCACATGCCATAGGATTAGGACTAACGTGGACTAATGGAAAATATATACAATTCATGAAATCTCTCATCCGCATTTCTTCGTGCTACAAATAGCACGACAAGATTGCTATGAACCTTGTCTTTTGTGGTGGAGATAAATGTATTCACTCAACTCAATTTCTGACCGAAAATAACTCAGTAACTCCGAATGTGTAGACAAAAAGAAATTTACTATAGCACATTTAATCGCTCTTTCTGGGAGTGTGCAGCGGAGAGAATTAAATCCACAATATTAGCAAAGACGATAGTTTTACTTAAGCAAAGCCAGCAATTGCAAATGTGAGTAAAAGACAACAAAAACAACAATGACATAAGTAATCTTTCTTGTAGGTATTTTTGTTTTTAATTTTGTTGTTGTTTTTTTTTTTTCGAATAATTTTTTTTTCTTTTTTGTCTTTGTAGTATAAAATCAAAAACTTACATTGAAAGTCAAATCATTTGCGTTGTTGAGCTTTAAAGTGGAATAACGAAAAATTGTGCAGGTAGTACGGTAGCGCTGCGAGTAGCATATGCATAACGGTGAAATTTTCTTAAAAAAGAAAAAACAAAAAAAAAAAAACAAAAAACAAAAGGAAAAATTGTGAAATATTAAAAGAAGAGAAAAAAAAATTAGATTTTGAAAAGTGCAAGTGAAAATAGAAAGAAATCGAAAGTAAAAGAAAAATTTCTATAAAAAAAGGAAAAAATATTATTTATTAAGACGAATAATTAATTGCAAGCGATTTCGAAGGCAAGTGCCTAAAAGAAATCAAAAGATTACCAAATCTGATTACAATTCGCTTAAATTATTGCTGATTATTCAACGGCAACAAAAGAAAACAATAAAATGCAGTAAGTTTTGTTAAATAATTTTGATTAAAGTGTTGCAATTTAATGTACGCTTAATCTTATAACTGAGTCATGTTTTTTTGTATTTTTTTATTTTTTGTTTTTTTTTTTTCAAAATCCATCTCTGACGAAAAACCATTATACGTACATTATAACTGGTATACTGGTACTTATATGCATTTGTGTTAATTGTCAGCTATAAAATGCAAATTTTATCATCCGTTTCTTCTGTTCTTAGAAGAAGCAAAAAAAGTACGGCTTTATTTATAATCTATGTAAACTGGTTGATGGTGGGTGTTTTGTATAGAGTTTCTGGCGTCACAGCAGCAGCTCAACAGATATTTAATCATTATTTAATTTGGTGACATTTATTATGTAATTTTTGTAATTTCAATACATAGAACAGCCATTCTTAACCTTTTACTTTTAATCAATAACTTTTCAATAAAATAATATCTCAAAATATCCGGCAGCCAAAGCGTCTGAATAGTGTTTTGTAACGCAAGTCATTAAAAAAAGGCAAACCTTTGCTGAGTAAAAAATTTAAAATTAAAATAATTCTCCCATGAGAGATGCAGAAAGTATAACACTTTAGCTTTTCCAACGTAACGTGAGATGTAATTGGCATAGGGCAAGGCGTGAAATTTATGAAACTTCGCTTAGAGAATGCATTGATCTGATAAAAGGGAAGAAGACTCGACCAGAAGTCATAATAGCCGTCAACGGGCTGGGAATTGCTTATGCGAATAGAATGGAATATAAACGGAATCCTTGGAATTACTAAGTGAAGTTGAGACAGGTTACAGAGACTTTAACAGAAGTGAAAACAAAGCAATGAGCATAACAGACATTTTTGGCGCATCAGAAAAGATTGAAGTCGATAAAAGTAAAAACATATTATTGTGTGAATCTCATCTCAAGCTCGTTCAGCGTGCTGGCAAGAGGTAATACAAGATAATCGAAAAATCCCGCAAAGTAAAAATGCAGCCCTAAACATATACTTTCATTATTTAGGAACCATGTGCGTTATTACAAACTGTATATAAAAGTGTGAAATATTTGCGTATATAAGTTCGAAATATTTGCGTAGGGGTGGATTGCTTAGGTAGTCGGTACTGCTCAAGTAGCGGAAGCATAATGAAAAGGGATTGTTTGCTTCCACCACCTACACTAGGCTCACTTGTACAAATCGGCTGCCAGCGATGATGCAGGTGAACAGTGAAAGTTAAAATACTGTCAAGCTTTGAATTATGCCGACAATTTATTTAAGTGAATTAATTTATCTTATAAACGTTTACATTTTGTCCATCGTGGGGAGTAAATTAGATTTTTTCCAAGTTCGATCTTCCAAACTTTACCTAAAAGAATTTGATTTTAAATATTTATCCAAATCTCAAATTCCGCAGAGTTTTCAAGAAAGCCGATAGCCTTAGGTGCCAGTACTTTAGGACTTTAGTCTTAGTCTCTTCTCTTACTTCTCTTACTAAATTAATAATAATAATAATAATAATAATGATAATAATAATTCGCATTGGGCTTGAAAGTTATATTCTTTGCTCTGTGAAATCTTTTAAAAAAATCTCTCAAATGAAAAAATCATTTTTTATTCATTAAGAAAATGTTGTTCACACAAGTCATTTATATAAAATTCTTACCAAGGTAACGGATAAGTCATTCAAAATGCGAAACGCTTTCAAACACTTTTCAAAGAAAAACTTTATCAAATGTTTTCTTAAATTTGTTTATAGACAAATGAATGTTTAGCATTTTTCTTTCTTTTTATATCCTTCGTCGGTTACGGTAAAGGCATATAAAGTTTATTTGATTGGTTATCTGTGATTCTAACAGCCATAATCTGGGATCAAAGCATCCTAAGAAAAGTCAACACATTTTCTAGTCATAGCTTCTGCATTTTTGAATCAATTTTGTTATTCCAAAGCAACAGCAGTCGCAGCAGCATTTTCCAATATCGACTTTATTATAAAACAAGTTTTCTAAGTCACGGACAAAAACAAACAAGAAAATGCCTGTTGAGAAAACGACGTCTCTCTTAGGATTACAATTTTCAAGGTTATTTATATCTAATCCGGTACTTTGACATGTTTCGGCCAAAAAAAACGAGACCCATTGAAAATCGATTGAATCGGAGCATCTTTGTAATGAAGTGTTTTGCAAAAAGGGCTTAACTATGTGTTGTGTAGAGTTCTAGACGACCATCTCCGAAATCTTTACGACTATAGTTTTAATGTCCAGAAATATTCCAATAAATAGAAGCTAACGTTAGGTTTGGTTTTGATTCCCTAAGTACCAGACACGGCGAAGCTTGCTTCCTGAACTCCCACCTAACCAATTAGAAAGCAAGTAAATGATAGAAGTATATATGTATATATATATAGATACATTTTTCATCTTTTTGATTTTATTCGCAGTCATATACGTTCACATTTTATTAGATGAAGATGAAGATTTATTATTATTATTATTATTGTTATTGTAAATTTAGCCAGAGAATAAGTTTTAAATTCTTAAAGCACTAGCATCTGAGCCTTTCGGCTTTATTAAAAACTCTACCGCACTTGAGATTTGAACCCACGACGATTGAGTTGCTAATCGAGGCTCTTGCTTCCTCGGCCTCTCAGGCGGATTAATAAAGAATTAGGTAACCTTTTCTTGTCCATTATTATGCTTGATATTTTGCGGAGTATCGGATAAAGGTTTTTGGACAATTATAATTAATAGTTCGATCCGTTCCGAAATTTCTAGCGTGGCCTTGGCTGACGTATAGTTTCTAGAGATTAATGGAATGAACTAATTTTGTAAAAATTATGATAACGTCTTTGGAAGCTAGCAAAAGAATAAGAAAGAAAATTACTACTACTAAGTTTCAATCCTCTATGGTCGAAGTATGGGCGTATCTGTTGCAATTTATAAGCAATGAAACCGAGAAACCAGAGGTATTCTCAGTTGTCTTCTGGGCTTCTTGGCTCATTTTCAACACTAATCCTGTAAGAATTTACCAATTTTCCTGACAAATTACATCACAGGGAAGGAGTGACAGACAAGCATACTTAAATCGATTCAATATTCAATTCTGATCCAGTACATATATATAGATTATAGAAACTGTGAAGTGTGTTTATGAGCTTTACAAACACACAAAATGGATACACGAAAGTTCCTTCGATGGTGGGTGTACGAGAATCGATATGTCGCCATCTTTTCTCTCCTCATCAACTACAATAGGTAGTCTAAAAATGTTGATTTACCAATTTTGGATAACATTCATAAAACCATTTCAATTATTCAAACTACACTGACAAGCTCCGACTGACTTGGAGTTCGTTCCAAATCCTTACACTATCTCTGACATATATTCCCTAAATAAGATATTAACCATATTTCCAGCGTATATTTTCAAGTTTTTTTTTTCGAATTATGCGCCCGACAATTAACTGGCTTGAAGTCAGCTCATCGTGCGTAGCACATACAGTTATGTAAGAATAAAAATCAAAGAAAATTATTTACATATCTTTAACATAAATAAAAAAGTATTACTACGAGAAGGTATGGAACGGTGCGTTAGGCTTAAATAAACTTTAAACAAATTTTATCATTTATCATGTAGTATGTAGGTATAGTTGTTGGGGGAGTGAAGTGTACCACCAAGTACATTATATATGTATACAAGAAATCAAGGTAAACAAACCACAGCAAATTTATGATATTTCTTAAGGGGCATTAAGAGCTGTGAGAATAACGTAACTGGCCATCTTCCTTACTGCCGTCTTCGTACACCGAAAAGGTGCTTTTGGCATTGGTTGTGGTTTTGCTGGCTGCGGTTTCCATACACTGTCCACTGTTTTCGGCAACTGCACACACTCGATGGTAATTAGCAAAAGTAAATTTGTTTTTTTGGCTTGTAAACATATTGTAAGACTTTGCTTCGTTTGTTTATCATCTTAACCCAATTTGGTTATTGTGCCATAATTAGTTCGTCGAGCATAATTAGTTCGTCGTAGGGAAATACAATGCAGCAATTATCTCTTGGTGCTCAACGTCTGCATCTGCTTGAATTATTCAATTAAGCGAAAGCGATTGATTTACGAGTTATATGGAAGCGATAAACTGCGCCCCACCGTTTGCGAAGCAATCCTGTATCATGGGGAAGGCTATACCTGGGCAACCAGATCTGAGAATTTGTCTATGATCCAAACTCTTCTTTCACGACAAAGCGGGACTTCTCTAAATCTCTAATTTAGGACACAGCGTTCATGGAGTAACAGCAGACGACACTTTACTCTCCAAAGGATCCTACCGAGTAGTGAGGATGTATGTCCCTTTTAAGCCGACTTTCCCTACATACTGAAAATAGATACGGCCAGTTTTGGTTAATGTCAGTTACCGTAATGGGCCCACAGATCAGAGTAACCCTTCCCCCCGCACTCCTCCATGAACCCATAGGTGGCACTAAAATACTTAGATTATCGTCATTACGCCTATTTTGTCATAGCTACCTATCGATACATCGTACAATGCCATCCAACTTTCCTTCCATGGATTTTAAATGTACAAGCAGCAGACATCGACGGAACCAGGCCGCGCACTGCTTTTCTGACCTCTTCAGTAACACGCAGGCTTGTAGTATACCTTCGATCCCCGTAGTAACAGATTAGAAAGTAAAGAAGTCGCAAGCAGGCGACTTGCGCTAGTTTCGATGACCGATGCCTAATGGTGGGTTTCCGAGAATGTATTGGGGCAGAATAATGACGTACATTTAATCTATTATGTACAAATTTCACCTTTGACGGCTTAATAGTTTAGCAAGGACATGGACCTCAGATCAAGTATACTCTACTACAGACGTGAAATAGACTACTTATGCTTATGTAGCCTGTTACGTTCGTAATTCTGCGATAATATTGAAAAGTCGTCAACAAACTATATTCATTTTTGTTCTTAGAGCAAATATCGAAAAAAAAGGAAAAGCAAATATGATCGCTTTCAAAAGATTGGATCTAAACAAACTATAATTTACTCCATACTTAATAAATAGCACTACCGCCAGCAATAAATATGAATAACAAAATATGTTTGGTTTTTTTTTTTTTTTTGAAAGTCTTTATAACAGTGTCTGCAAGAGCTTTTATTACAGTTTCTTTATCAGTAAATCTATATGAGCCTTGAAAACATAATAGAGCTGCATTTTTTAATCAACAATGAAATAAATTTGAGCAAACAATATACATTTAATTTTTTCTACGTTCACTTTTTCCCGAAAAATGTTGCTGCTGTCGTTGCAAATTTATTACCTATTAATCAAAACGGCACACAATCTCAGAATACTTAGGTCTTTTATTCAAATCCTAATTCCATGTCAAGGTAGCGATAAAAAAATTTTTCAAAAACTTAATGATTTCGTTTGATATACAGATTATAGTACCTGTACATTTTCCTACCGGATAGTTTAGGGAATAAAAGCCTACCCTAGTAGATCAAGTTGGCATAACCGGCTTAAATTCCCAGAACAGTGGAGCACACGTTAATTCTGGTTGTCGTATGGCCAAACCTATAATAAATGATCGATTGGTGAAGACGTACTACTGACCCATCGAACATATCCCTCCCAGGCCGCGGTCATATACGCTGCCCACCTTTTTTTATATACGGCCAATCATCCCGGGGGTGCTCCCTGTACGTGTAAAAGAATCGCGGTGACAAAACGAAGAGAGGAAAGCGCGAAGGAGGGCGCGAGCGCAGCTTAATCGGTGCGTGGGCTATCGGTAATTATTATGCCTGTGCGCTCGCTGTAGTTACGATCAAATATACACTCCCTTTCTTTCTGACCGCCACCGTATATATGTGAACACTTACACGAGATACCCCTCATATCCGTCATATTAAGAAACATTGGATATATTCGCTGGATAATCGCTTGGCACGACCACCAATTCAAAATAATACGAAATGTTTTCTTGTATGTAATACACCGACGGTTGGAAGTTTCAACTGGTCCCAAGGAATATTCGCACCTTACTGCAGGTAGATGTTCCTTTTATATGTTAAAACATCTACTTATAGGCGGATCAAATCTGCTTTTTTCGCCGAAGTTTGAGATTGGTCTCGTTAAGGTTTAAGGCGAGTTTCAGATCAGCATCTACCATAACCATACCTTACAATTTATTTCTCACCCTAGATGGGGTTGGGCACGAATTATGTCCATTTCTCAAATTTAATCTGAAGGTATTTTTGATAACCCAAATACTGCCAAGTGGCAGTTCGCTCGCCGTTGAGCCTCGTTAATCGGCAGGCTTTGCAGCTCAGCTATATAAGTGCATTCTTTAGCCCGCAGGTCGATTGGTATCATACCGGCGACAACGAATGCTGCATCTTCCCACACCATACGATATGCGACACAAACCTTTAGAAGACAAAGTCGACTTATAAGGAGGGTGTGTGTGTGTGCGCCTATTTATGGATGCTATAAACGGAAGAAAAAGTCAAATATATATGTTATGTGCATATATGTTGAGTTTAGTAAATACAAAACAACTTTCATTACTAATATGCATAATAGATTCGTTGCAGTTTGCTTTTGTCTCGGTAAAGAAAAAAGCAAAAGCATCTTTGGCGGTATTAGATATTTCTCTCACAATTTGTGAAACTATTTGTGAAACAATCGGGGAGTGCTGTTCCAGTTGAGATTTTAATTAAATGTCAAGGTTACGAAACATTTCAGTAAAATGAATAAAAATAAAGGAATTGGAAAAAAACAGAGATAAGTGGATTCCCATAAAATATATGTACATATGTATGTTTTTTATGCAATTTTAATTGCTCTACAGTAACGAAAACGAAAAAAAAAAACACAGACGAGCGAATAAACTTAGCAAATATTTATTTAACGCTTGCTATTAATGTTGAAGAAGCAAAAAGAGAAACACATAAGTAATTAAATTAAATTATACGCCATGAAATGCATCGAATGCACTTAATAATGGTGTAAATTATTAATGAGTAAATATTAATGGTGTAAACAATTCATTCATTCATTCATTCATTTGAAACGTAATAGTTGAACACACACAGCAAGAAAGAAATTTTATATTCACCTTGAATTCATTGTTTTCTTCTTTCTCTCTCTCTTTTCTTTTATATCCACCACAAGCTCATGTACGATAATTGCGAGTGTTTTTATACATTTCATTTTTTTACATTTAAATTTAATTTTTCAATATTTTTTAACACTAATAATATTTCTAATTGGCTTTGAATATAAACTTTTTAAATGGCCGAGTAGATGAAGAATCTCGACTAACAACTCGTCGCGGTCGCGGTCGTAAATCTCAAATGGAGTAGATTTAGTGTTAAGCTTGAAGACTCAAGATTAGAATTTATAATAATAATAATTCATAATAATAATAAATTTTCTCTTAAAAAATTTCAAAAGAAAAACAAGCCTTATACTTGAGCAAATACTTGAAGAACACGCCAACTTATCGAGGTTGCAAATGATTAGCAAAAAAAATGGAAAATTTGAAAAAATTGCGAGAGATTTTAGCTTTAATCCAACCTACACATTCTCACTTATTATCAGAAAACTACTACTTATCGATTCTTTGATCAGTTTTTATACCCTATATCGTTTATACTACAAGGGTTTATTAAGTGGGTGTATGTAACACATAGAACGACAGAGAGCAGACTCACTTTTTATCAAAGCAATTGACACGGAATAGTTTTTTTGGATTGGCTTCGGCTTGTCTGTCCATCTGTCCATGTACTTTTTGAATGCAACCGAGTGCGAAGGGTCGCAATTTTTGAATTATATCGAATACACTGAGTGACGTTTTCGGAGCCAGGATCGAATCGGGACGAGCCTTGCTGAAAATGGATCAAAAAGGACCATTTTTACGACTACTCCCTCGACTTGTTTTGAAAAAGTAATTATATGAAAAAAGTTGGCAATTTTGAATGTCTTTCTACGAAAATCGGTACAAAATAGTATTTTGGCATATTGGGAAAATGTCCAAAATTGGGATCAAATTGGTTTTTTTTTTTTGCACCTCTTTGCATAGAACGATTCTTGCGAAAAGTAAGCCTTTCTATGGAAACAAGAGCCGAATTTTTAATATTTCAGATTAGTACCACATAGGTCTAAATTTTGTAAATAAGGAAAGATGTATGATAAATATATTTATTGCAAAGATTTCCATGGAAATTTTTATATACCTTGACACACACCATCTCCTAAATAAATTTATAAAATAAAATCCATGTTTAATTATATCCATTATTTCTATTTTTAATTCACCCATTAAGACTTTCATTTAACGGGCGTGAGATTTGGGCCTGTCCTTGAGATTATTTCCCTTTATTTTTTTTTATATCGCATTTCCGCCATTGAAGAAGCATTGCCTGAACTCATTTCACGACTGATGACAAGATACAAACTCGAGCGAATATATTATCTATGAATAATAGCGAAATCCACTGACACGTTTGTAATGGCGACTGATGCTTTTCTAACGTCCGTGGCGCGCGTAACGCCCAATGTGTTTACCTCTTTTATTGTACTTGATGCCTCGTCACAAAATCGTTCAATTCCCTGTCTGTGAGATCATCTCACTATTCTTCATCGATATCTTTAACAGTTATTGCAAATTAAAGATGCTTTCACGATATACAATATGCGATATACGTTGTGCTTGACGGACATATTAAAAAATAGTTTTTTCTTATCATTCGGTAAAGCCAAGACCAGAACCTGCTTTACTTACGGCAACCTCAATATGTAAATGGAAGCGTAATCAATGGTCAAATACTATCTCCAAGTCAAAGAATGACTCAACATATTCCGATTTTTGCGAATCTACAAAGTGTTCCGTAGGCTTCTTACACTTTTTTTATGTTGAGCTCCAGAAAATCACACGCGCAAGATGCAGCCAAATTGTCTGAATCAGATTATAAGCCACGCGCGTCTGTTGCCATGTTGAAAGAAGCGAACAGTTCAACGTCATCAGCGTATATCAGCATATAACTGGACTTAATCAGCGATGGAAGGTCATTTTAATACATGATAAATAGCAGGAAACCTACGTCATCCCGACGAATATGCTCTGCTTTTTGTTATGTTTTTTTCCGATCGCAATGTAAATTTAAAATTTTTTAAAGAAAAATAAAAAAATAACAGTTACCTGACTTGAAGGACAGGTGCTGTGTGTGAGTCTATGTGCCTTCAAGACATATTCCTTTTTTAAAACACATTTAAACCATTTTTAGTTCTGAACGACCTTTTATTTAAAGCCAAAAAAAAAGAGAGCAAACAGAATTTTGTAAACGTTATCTTACCTAAAAGACACCTGAAGGTGATCTATAAACCGCAAAATTGTATAGAGTTTGCCTTGACGAACGAAAAAGTAAAAAAAAAAAAAAATGAATACGAAAACGAAAACGAAAAACTGAGAAACAAAAAACATTCCACCGCCAGCTATAGACCAAAATTTTCTTCCATTACAAACTCTATGACCATTAAATGTAAACTTATACGGATTCAATGTAAATGCAGTTAATTTATGAAATAAATGTATTACGTATACGCCCGTCAGCAAGACAGACTGCCTTAAGAAAACTGTTCACTCAAGTTAGTGTGTTTCGTTAATGGCCAGCAATGCACGTTAGTGTGCGGTTATGGGTTCAAATTAAAAAACAAAACAAAAAGCATCTGAAAAAAGCAAAAACGTCATATTACAGCATCACATGCGTACATATATTTCACAATTGGTATTTGTTACAATTTTTAGTTACACACTTTTTTTACCCAAAACTCGTATTCTGTTAATCTGTTTCTCGCTTTTATAGAAATATCATAGAGTAGCAGTAAAAATAATAGCTAAAAAAGTGAATGCATTTAACCCACTTAAGCGTTTAGGTATTCGATTTACAAAAAGGCCGGTTTCTCAAATACAGAGACAACAACAAAATAAAGCCGTCATATCTTGAGAAACGCACACAAGTGTAAAGTATTCAAAAGCGATGATCGATTCAAGACAACTGTAGCAAATAAATTTCTGTAGTTGGACTCGAAGGGAAACACTTTTGATTCATCTCGACTTAATCAAGCGAGCGTCCTGCAAAAAATAGGAGAAAGTTTTTTTTGGGAGGTGTCAATAATTTTCTAGAGAAGTGGACTATAAGTGCAGCTAAGTTTTCTATGTGTGAGGACAATATTTGAAAGTCAAGGTTACATTTCTTGTTCTACACGTTTCTAAAAAAAAAAAGCTAACAAAAAAACTATATTAGGCCGCAACCCACCATAAAACACCCTATATCAGTCTACGGTGACTCAATTAACTACTCTTGAACATAGGGATGTGGTCGAAAAAGTGACCCGATCCGAACTGTTTTCAACAGCGTTTGTCCTTACGACAAAATATGTGCGTGTACCAAATTTGGTCAAAACATCTCAAAAAGTTCGACCTTTAGGTTGAACACCGTAAAACATGACGGACAGACAAGCTTAGCATCACTTGTTCTTTTTCGCTTACACGACCAATCGCTCAGGAGGGTCCCTTATTCAAGTAACATGGTGACGGTCACAAAGAGATAGGGAGATGGGCACAGCCTAGTGGGTGTGGACCCAATCAGTAAGTGTTATGCCATTACCAACTGAGCACTCATCACTGTTACGACTAAAGTAAATGCTACCGCACTGAAATTTAAACCTGCGAACGCTGAGTTGGTAGTCGCGGCTCGTACCTATTCGTCTAGTCTGACGGATTTGTTCTTCACGGAGTTCAGAATCGATCGCTATAATAAAATGTAGGCCTATCTCAAATCTCTCTGAATGCCCGCACAAAAAAATTATCCCTATAACTTACTATAAGCGAAAAGTGAGGAAAGGCAACCAACCTAGTCTCCATTTCGGTGAGGGTTGTGTCTTTGCTAAAAATGTTTTGGTTAAGTTACGACTTACGGCGAAGTAAAAACCTAGAAAATAGCTATTATATTAAAATAAAAAACATGTTGAAGACATATACATATAAAGCAAGCTCAAGCCCTTTAATTATAGGGTTTTGCGGACTCATTAGTTTTGTTAGACAAAAATTTGCTAATAACCTAAAAGTTGAAGCTTTATTCATATTATGAAAACGTGTTTAAAATGCAGGAGGAATCATCAGACATTCCATAAAACAGATGTATAGTTGACCAATATCCGGCCGTCCGTCCAGTTTTGGTAAACGTGCCCCTGGTCGCAAAAGCGAAAATATCAACTTAAAATTTGGTATTGAAATTGAAAATCAGTCAAAGGACCCGCCTACAAACGAGCGTCCAACTTTTCTGTTTGAAAACAAAAAATTTGCTTTTTGGACATTACTCATCAACTACAGCAGATAAGCGATAGAAATCTCCACGAGTACTCTCATGCATGCTCCTATCGCACATGTGGAAAAATGGAAAATGTCGAACGTTTCGAACTTTTCTTTTTTAAACCTTCCTTGGAAAAAGCAGAGAACTGAACACGTTGATCCCACGAAAGAGTTTACGCGACCGCTCGAGCGTGTACACTTGTTTCGATTTCTATAACATTTCCGATGAGTGGCGCTGGCGTCGTCTTTATACGGCAGTCACAGCGGCTGATACCATCTACATATTTAAAGTAAACGTCGTGGTAGAATGGTTTAAACGGTATTACATCATCTTGAGAAGAGAAATTTGTTTATCACAACTTCTTGATCAGAAAAACCATAGAAATAATACGAAAATAGAATCAATGTATAGGCAACCAATATAATAAATAATAAAAATGCTGCAATTTTCAAGCGCGAAAAGCTCTAAACTTTTTAGAAAATTATGTAATCCTGGTCAGCTTTGTCCGTCCTTCTGAACCATTTTTATTAAAAATGTTAGAATAAACTTCGTTTTAAAACTTTTTCACTTTTAATAATTGACGAGGTCGTCGGGGTCTAAAATCGAATTTAATTAGTTAATTGAGGAAAGAACTCAAATTGTTGCTCTATGTCCCGTACATCGGGATAACACTCGGATAGATCGGATATGTGTAGGTCGGTCTTGAATATAGTTGAAGAAAAAGCTAAACGTAGAAAATTTATAAATCAAAGAAAAAATTGCTCTATGCTTACCACGTCAGACAGACCATGTATGTGTACATGCATACACTGTGTATACACATACATCACCATTAATATCATCAAATAACGATTGAAAAAAATAGACGAAAAATTCACATAACTTTACAACGATTTCGAAATGAAGAATGAATACACGCAACATTTTTCAATTAAGTAAATTACCTTTAAACATAAATTATCAAAAGCACACACATACAAATTTGAACTTTATACGTTTACAACCAGCAGCAGCAACTTTCAAGAAAAAAAAAAAGCAGAAGAAAAAGAGAAAAAAAGGCAACAAAAAATCGTACCTGCTACCGCATATGTTTCACATAAAAGGCTAAAAGGTCTGATTACCTGCCATCCACTGGCATATCAGTTAGTACAACTATTCTAATTAGGTGCGAAAAAAGCCGCATCTGAGCACATGGTAGTGCAAGTTTTCATATATTTCTACAAAATGACATTTTAAATATTTGCAACCAGCGTTCTATGCTTTAAATGTTTTATTTCTTACATGTATTTATCATATATTTATCGCGCATTATGGACCTAAGCAAACGTGCATACTTGCATAGGGTAACTACCTAAAAGAAGAAACAAAAAAAAAAAGATAGATAAATAAGTAAAAGAAGATGAGCTCATTCGCCTGCAATCAATAAACATTTTGAAAAGTGTAATAATAATACAAAAAATTGATCTCGTAGCAGCATTGCTTGTATTCTGTTGTGCTTTTGCTTTATTCCTTGAATGCAGTTCATTTTGCTCCAAAGTTTTTATTGTTACTTTATGGTTGATTGTATAGCCATTGTATATGTGTGGGTCTATGTGTTTGCTTTTTGGTTTATACTTGGGCATAAATAACCGATTGTTATTTACAAGGCAGTTAACATATTTTACTTGGCAACGCATTTGTTGTTGCTCTTTCTATGTTGTCTGTATTTTAAAAGGTCAGTTGTGCACTATGTTTGAAGTTAATTATTAAGTAAAAGTAAATGATTATCTTCACATTGCCGGCGATGATGATAATGATGATGATAAAATTGTATGATTATAGATGAATTTGATGTTTGTGTGTGTGTTTGTGTGCGTGTGTGTGTGCATTTGTTTGAACAAATAATTTATACGCTCTTCTCAAAAACAATGTTCATATTATTGAAGTTTGTGTCTTAAGTCTTTCGTCTTAGTTACGCAATGCCGCGGAATATCTTACATATTTGATCCGTAAATTTTATGATTTGAAATATATTTTTGCAATTAACAAGACGATTTGAAGCATTCTAAGTTAGACTGTCCGTCCTTGACGAAATCATGATATATCATATAAAGACAATTAAAAAAATATTAAATATTTTTTAAGACATGTACGTTTTTCAGACGTGGGAAACGGGCCGAAAAAAATATTAAATTTTTTTGCGTTTTATTTATCTGCCTCTCGAACGTAAGCGCAAGGATTGAGAAATCTTTTAGCGATTACAAGGCTGACATATCACTATTTTGTCACTATTTTTGCACTAGACTTACCAATGCTCCCCATAACCATTTGAAGCATGTTCAAATTCAATGTCTGCTACGCATAATACAAAATTATAAAAATTTTTTTTTTCTTTTTGCTGAACTAATTTTCGAATTGCATATGTTAAGATCTACCAACAAAAATATAAACGAAAAAATATAAGCGATCTTCTGCCTCAGCTTTGCAAGCAAGAACACATTGGATCGACAGACGGAAGATAAAACGGTCATGACTGATGCCGATCTAAGCATGTGAAATCCTTCACTTACATTGTTTCAAGTTGAAAATGGAACGACAAATGTAATGTGCCCCCATGTGCCCAAAATACCGACAAACCCAATTTTGACCCCAAATAATTTCCAGTATTCCAGTGTCATATTCAAACGATAAGATTAGTTCCCCGGCATCTAAAATTACGCACAAAGTGCAAGCTGCATATATGAACCCTTTGCTTTGCAAGTGAGACAAGCCGACTTTTATGTTATCGATTGAAGGCTGTGTCCTTCAATAAATTGCATAACAAATCTTTTTTTTTGCATATTGTGGCGTTAAATACTGTAAGTTTACTATCTAATAGCACATATTTATTGTGATGGCGAAAAAAATTAAAGACTTTATTTTACCTAACTGGACTTGCTTCACTTTCAAAATAAACGGCTCATATATCCTTGGCATAGAACTGTGGGCATTCCATTTGTAGCAAAAAGCTGATATAAAAACTTGACATCATAATCATAAATTAAGTTTGAGGACGGACTTAAACGCAATGTTCCTAAGATAGCTGTAAAATTGGACAAAAGAAAACCGCAAAATGCAACGTAAACGATATTTCCCCGGCATTATTTTGAACAAGTCCTGCGCTGTAGGTAAGAAATATAGTCCCAGAATCGGCCCGAATGAAGCCGCCTGTGAAGAACTAACGGAGATGTTCAAAAGTCTTTTCCAAATCGGACATAATTTGATTGCTTGCTATTTCAAATCTATTTATTTCCTGGCTACGTTCAGCCGAATTAAGCGGCATTTTAGGAGAAAAGGAGAGCATCGATTATAGAAGCAACAGCAAAGTTTAAAGTGAACAGTTCAAGTAAAGAGTTGTAACCGTTCAAAGTGTTGTCACAATATTTTTCTTTAAGCTTAAAGTGCTAACAATTGGATTTAAGTCTAAGCCTTGAGCTTATGATATTATAAAGAGGAATACGGATCAGAAGATCGATCTGAGGCAATGGAAAAGTTCAAAGTGAATAGTTTACAACGCTTTTGGACTTAAAGCGTACATAAGTCGAAGCAATTACGTAAATCACCTCTACAAAGTATTGTCTAGCGAACTGAGATTCGAACCCGCGAACACCGGCTTGACAGTCGCGAGGCTCATGACCTCGGCTGTACAATGGCTAATTAAAGCAATCTCTGACTCTTCGAGGTGATCGTGAAGGTAGCTGTTATTCATTTATAGCACGATGCACAATTTTTTCGATAAATGTTTCGAAGAAATGTTTGAATTGCATTCAAAGACCGAATCACATAAATTGTTATTTCTATTACTTTTACTATGTGGCATAACAGCGAGCCGTCAAAGTGATGTAATTTTCTATATCTACTCTATTAAAAATGTTGCGATGTTAATGTTGTTGGTGTTGTTTGTCGTTAATGCTGTTGCGTTTTCACTTCTCAGGCAATATATTTATGAAATCAATGCCTAACGTTAACGCACAAACTAATGCCATTAAATAGAGCGACCGACCGTCCATTGACTGAGTATTAAGATTAAAACTGTAGAGATATTCAAGCAGATTTAACATTTGTGTTGATTTTGCTTTTATATATGCATTTATAAAGAAATATATAACGACACAACATACACACAACCATGTATATACACTTATAAACCCGGTTCAACATGTTTTTCCTATAGTGAGTTCAACTAAAAAGTGGTAAAAACTATTTGAAATGATTTTTTATATAAACAAAATATGAAAACAGTTCAAAATGTTTTCTTTCTTTCTTTCATTCCTTCTTTCTTTCTTTTTTTTTTTTTGTTTTTCCTCCTTTGGCTTCCCGAATTTTGCAACAAAAAAGAAAGACACGTATTCAGTATAAATTATGAAATTATTACGCTTGGCAAAGAGTGTTATAAGTGCCTATTATATATATATATATATATATATATAAACACATACATACAAACAAACTGAATGAAATAATCGATAATGCATATGCAAGTAGGCAGAATTAACAGCAGTTTTATGAAACGCATACACGAAAGCTTTGAATTTATATAAAACTTTTGTTTTTGTTTTTGTTTTGCTTATAATCAATGCATTAACATGACTACCGGCATTTGTTTGTAACGATGTTTTGCTTTAACCAATTATCAATTTAAGGTAATTGAGGCCATCCTTAAAAATTTCTTACAACATTTATGCCAATAAAGCGCATTTTTGCATTCGCACTTTTACTTTTTACACTCGTCGACGAGGGATGAGGGAAATATTCATTTTGGCAAGAGGTTTGCAACGCCCAAAAAAGGAGTTTCAGAGACCACGCAAGCTGTATATATTCTTGATACACCTGAAATTCTAAATCGATTTAAGCATGTCCGTCTGTGCGGTTTTTCCTCAGTCCTTTTGTGTTATGTTCGTCGTAAACATTCTCCTGACCGCCAAAATGAAGCTTCCGGCTTCAAAAAGTCGCACAAACATTTGAAGTTCTTGTACGCAGGTTAGCATTGGAAATGGGCCAAATCGGTCGCAAGGCATGCTTACGGTATCACGCAAATTAAGAAAAGAATAAAAAATGGGTTTTTTGCTCACTATTCATGTGCTACAACGGATAAATCTACAAAGTATGGGCAGCGTTGTAGGACCTGTACAAACCTGGGAATAATTGACCAGGCGTATCCAACATTAGTTATCAAAATTTGATTTTTTTTTTCAGTACCTTTAAAACGCGTAGAAGCAAGCTTCAAAAACCCCATAAATTATATAAATTCCTGGCATTCCATTTCGGAATGCACCTAAGCATGTCCGTCTGTTTGTCTGCCCCTCTGCCCAACTGTGCGGTGTCTGTGGTAGAGGTGCTCCGGTTCGCATAAATGAAGATATCGCCTCCAAATCTGCAAGTTGTATATGCATCTCAATGCTATACATATACACACTGCTAGAATGAGCGCATTGCCATCTTTCAAAGGTGTGCATGAAAATCAAATCAGCTGCAGAAAGTGCTTTTTTTTTGCTAAAATGTTAAAAAATTGCTTAAACTCGTTATAAAAGCTGTACACACGCCCGTCCTGGTTTTTGTCCTGGTGTTCACTTAAACAAACTGTAAGCAGCGATGTAATTTTAATAATTAATAGTGTGCCACCAGCTGAAAAGAAATGATGCAAAATCGTTTGACGTCGACAATTATTCATTACGTGTTACTTTTTGTGCCTGTATGTTTGATTTTTACAATAAGAGCATACAACCCACATTCCCGAGGGTTAAATTGTTTTGAAAAGGCAGCCAACGTGTAAATATGTTTTTAATTTCTATTACATAAATCAACGCAACCGCAACACTTGTAACGAAAATTTCACAAATATGTACATAAGAGATCGAAAATTTCGCTCACATTACGTGCATCCTTACATGTTTCTTCGCCTTTCCACCAATTGCTCAGACGATGTTAATCGTTACAAGAATTTTCATTGCTGGGCGGTTGAAATTTGCCACAATATTCCAACTACCTACACCGTTCATACAAGAGGCACAACACTCTTATCGTAGAGAGATATCTGGGAACAATTTCTTCTTTCGTTCTGTATGCATAGGAAGTGAAAATGTTGCCAAAGACCACAGTAAAGTGAAGCATTCATCGAAACACATCCGCATTCGTGGTGTAAGGCAGTCAAAGACAAACGAGTCTTAGTACTGGCTTTGATTCTCAAGGACTTCGTCTTGCTCTTCTTCTTCTTGCCTGTCAATGGCCAAATGTCAGCTGATTCAATAGGTCTTCACTCGAAAATCACCAGAACATTAGGTTCTTGCATACATTTTGAGCATCGACAACTATTGATGGAAATGCGAAGGATCGAGGTATACAACGAATAAATTCAATTATTTCCACCTTTTTCTCCATAAAATGACAGTTTGCCACTAAGTGTCACTGAGTTATTCAGTGTATACAGACGCAAACCATTGAACACTCAAAATGGCATTTTGGACATTCGTTACTTTTTGCCATTTGGTTCGAAGATATCTGCTGCCGAAGCCCATCAAATCCGTTGAACACCTTATGGTGATGCTGCTCCTATCATACCCCAATTGTCGGTTTTGGTTTCGACGGTTTAAAAGTGACGATATTAACATCAGAGATGGTTGAAGAAGTCAATGCAGCCTTTAACTAGCGTTCTACATAAATATCTCTATTTTCAACCTAAACTGGTGTAAAGCGCATTGAATTCCTTGTTATGTAAAGATTTTAAAACGGAACCTCAACCAAAGTGTAAAGAATTGAGCAGAACTCCAGCGTATGTGTAATGCAAAATAATAAGAAACATATTATGAAACGAAATTTTAACGAACCAATTGACATATCCTAAGCAACTGGCGGTGCAAGGGTATATCAAGATTGTGTGGATGCACGCAATACTCAGAACTTCAGAGAGAAAACGATCGTTAACTTTCTGAATCAATTTAAATTTGTCTGTCCGTCTGTCCATCTTGTTTTCTTGTGTTCAATCTACACGCTGTGTATTTTGAACATGCCACAGCACATCTATATGTCAATTTGATATTCTGGTCTAAGGTTATACCTTTAAATAAAATATAAAATTGCACCTTTTTATACCCTACACCATTTATGGTACAAGGGTATAGTAAGTTTGTTCAGTTTACAATGCTCGGCACGACTTGAGGTAAGCCTACTTTTTTTATTATAGCGATCGATTCAGAACAGCTTTTTGAAACTTGTCTGTCCGTCTGTCCGGAAGTCTATATTGTTTTCTTGAGTTCAAGCTGCAGACCGCAATTTTTTAGATATTTCGATGAAAGTTTGCACGTAGGCGCGGTTTGGCCCAAGATCGAACGTTATTGAAAACAGTTCGAATCGGGTCACCTTTTCAACTACTTCTCATACAACGTCGCATTTGTAAAAGATGTAATATGAACAACTATAAGATGGTATAGTGTTTTCTGATGGTGAACCATGCCCTGCTATAGAGTATTTACTTGTGTAACCGTAAAGTTGCTTCAATCAACTCACGGCACCGCCTAAATCTGTTCCGACCAAAAGAATGCACATTCTAAAGGGTCTTCGACATGATGCTACTACGTATAATTGATGGCGATAAGTTACTAACAAACATGGTCATAGCGTACGGCTTGTATTCATTTTACATTTGCCTCGGATATTTTTTGGGAAACATGAATAAGACAGCAAGACTGATCTTTCTTAAGCGATATAATACTTACGGCTATCTAAAGCCAACTATTCTACCGCAGCTGCGGATAACATTGCATATCCTTGAGATCGAATGCTCTCGAATCTATATTGTCTGCGAGAGATTTTATTTATTTTATTGCCTTGCGATGAAATTGTTGTCTTGTGTTCAGACGTTTGTTTTGACTGGCGTTTTTTAAAAGGTTAACATCTTAAGTCTTTCGCTTTCTTCAGATTCTTTTCAAAGTTCGTGTCTTAAGTCTTTCATTTTTTATATTTTGAAAATAAGAACGAACAACAAAATGAACCGATTAATAATCCGTCTGTCTTACCTATTGAAGCAAAAATGAAAATAATTATTTCAACTAAGTAACAACATTTTCGTTAAAGAAAAAATAAACGCATAATTAAAAATGTATATAAATCATTATTAGCATTTTGTTCAACTTAAATGGTGATGTGTTCTCTCGATCTCTTTATCAAAGATAACCACTATAACCAGAAAATGACAACCAGTTATGGTCTTTAGGTTACATGCTAGCATCTTATAGGCGATGAAGACGAACACATTTAGCGAGAAAAAAAAACAATACCGACAAATAAAATTAACTGAAGACAACACAACGAAGCAGCGCACAAGAGTCTAAGCACAACGTTGTATTATTATTATAATTATTGCATAATATTGTTGAAGGCACAGACATTATTAGGCGACTGTGACTTTGTGACTGACTTAAAGAAATCTTACTCGTCTTCTTTGCTATTACCTGCTGTTTGTCGGTTTGTTTATCATCCACTATTCGCTGCTGTGTGAATGAAGGTAAAATCATTTTACTTCAAAGGCCCAAAGTAACGGCAAATAGAGTAAAAGATGCTACCAATGGTTGCAAAAAAAAAAAAACGGAAAAATCGAAATTTTCCCGCGCACTTTTCTAAACAAACAAACATAACAGTGTTTATGTGCTATGTTTACATTGTCTGCCTGCGAATTTTTTTCCCATATCATAAAATTGTGTTGCAGCGATTGCATGTTAAATTATTGTTAAGACTCTCCAGAAAACGTCTATACTTTGTTACATGGATGTGCATGTATTCGTCTCTACCCAAATATGTGCACATACGCTTACATCATATGATAACACACCGGTAAGTGAATATCAACGTTGCAAAGCATCGTTAAATTTCACTACGATTCTCTCCTAACACTGTCACGATTATAGGTTTGTTTTCCACAAGAGCGTTTCATTTTAACCGGGATCTCACTGCATTACTACTCTCGTAGCATCTTGGCCAACGTATCAGAGACATTATACAGGGCATATATTCTAGAGAGTTTGCGCTGATTCACGCCAATTTACGCCTGTCTGCCCTTATAGTGACAAAGACTGAAAAAGAAAAATCAAACCCGGAACGTATTTTTTCAGGGAATGATTTGTACATTTAAAGCCGTATTCTGAGCAATAGCACTAGGGCGTCAGAAGTTACAAGGGGTTCCATTGCTCTATGATTTGCGGAATTTAACACACAAAACAAGCGTTTTCTTATAAACGCTCCTTCGAAATACCAAAATTAATACGAAATCAAAACAACTATAACAAAAACACATATGGTTTCCTTCTACGACTAGTGATCGATCATAACGCCAAAATACCCGTTCATTGAAAATTCATGAAAGCTGCGAGAAGAGCGGCTACGCAGTTGAAAGGCGCTTAGTATGGCGCCAAAGATAATTTTTTAGGGAAATATTTTTTCGTTTACTTGAGCCTGAATTTGAGAAAAACAAGTAAGAATTCTACAGTTGGGCAAATTCGACCATTAGATAGCCTACGCTTCCTTTAATTAATAATACCCCAAACGTTACACATTATTTTTATGCAAATGCATGAGCTTCATGAGCGACCCCGCTGGTGGAGGATACTCAAACGTCCACTTGATCTAAATGTAGCTTAACTTAATTTGCTTGTCAAAGATTTTATTACCTTGCAGTTGTTTCCGTCATAACAAACCACAACTTAGACTGTAACACCACGGAATGGTTTGCTTCCATAAGAGCCCCTATAAACGGTACGGTTTCAAAAATAGATCTCTGCTATCCAAATTCCCTATGGTTGATTTACTAACGACAAATTTTCATCGCAAAATATTAAAAATTACACTTTTTTGATATACAAAATCTTATTTTCCATTAGAACCCTTATATGAGTCGGGATCCAAACACTAGACCTACTTGGTCCAAATTCGGTAAAATTAATTGTTGTGTCAAATTATTAGCATGAACAAATGTTCATGAAGAAGCATTGAAAGTTAGGCCTCTTTGCCATATAAAGATTGAATTTTCGTAGGAACGTTTACATGGCAAGGGGTTCAAAAAATTCCCCCATCCAATCCAAAGTTTTCACACCACACACTACAATGTCGAAATACTATCCCTAAGCGATTTTTGCCGCGAAATTCTGAAAATTACATTATTTGTGCATATAACGAACTATCAAAACAAGGTGTGGTTGAACAAGTAGTCCGTTCCGAACTATATTTGCTTCCTTGAAACGAAGCACATTAGCATACCAAATTTCATCAAAATATTTTAAAAATTGCGAATTGTAGGTTGAACATAAGAATACATGGACAGACGGACAGACAAGGTTAGATCGATTGAGAAAATGATTCTGAATCCGTCGACATAATAAAAAGTGTGTCTCTCAACAGCTTTTCGCAGGTCGCAAAATCGAACCCTAATAAAAATTGTTCGGATCACACTATTTTTTCGATCACTTTGCTTATACGGCCTTTTTCGAAAAGTCCTTATACTAAAACCTGTACGAAGCTAAATCGCGTAGGGTATTCAAAGGTAAGCCATCGCCCACTATAGTGTGTCTACTCATTTCCCTTCTATTCATTATGTAATTCTTTTTTATCGGAATGTTATCGACCTTACCCGTCCGTATAATATGTTTAAACACTTCAATGGCGGCCTTCTTTTCGCGTTCGAGCGTAAAAGTTTTTATTAGATTGATATGTGCTGATGTCATGCAACCATTAGGCTTAAGACATTTTAGGCTAAAAGCCAGCTTAATAATATAAGCTTTTCTTTCCTGGCTTAGCGCAAATTGTGAAATGAAATTAATTCAAGGTCGTTTTATCATTTCAGTTTAAACCTTTCTTTACTAGTCGCTTTGGCAACTTTATTGATTTACAGTCATACAGTTAATGCTGTGGCTACAGCCAGCCTTGCTGCCACCACAATCAAACCTCAGGGTTTTCATGCACGCGCTTTTGAGGCTAACGCTGATGATGACATTGACGAAGAATTTGAGACTCAAGCTCAGACACATTCGGCCTACAGACAGCCACAACAACAGCATCAACAAAATCAACATTACCAACAACAGCACTATCAGCAACAACAACAACAACAACAACAACAACAGCAACCAATTTATGATTACAGTCAATCTGAAGAAGAACAAGAGGAGCCGCCTCGGCAGCTATATCAAGGTCGCCAGCAACAACAGAATAATTATTTAGCAATTAATAGTAATAAGAACCTTCAAAATAGTAAAAAGCAATCGAGTGAAGAAGAATCCGAAGAAGAAGAAGAAGAGCCCGACAGACTATCTCTGCTGTTAGCGAAATCGACCTTTAATTGCAAAGATAAAAATTCGGGGTAAGCACTTCAACTTACACAACGAAATCGCATTTATTCCGCTATTGTCTGTACTTAAAATAGTTATTACGCCGATGAGTCTCTGAAATGTGAAGTCTTTCACTATTGCCAAGAGAATCAACGTCACTCGTGGATTTGCCCTGAAGGTTTTACATTTCATCAGATACACTTGATATGCATGCCTCCGTCCAGTGATAACATTTGCCAGCAATCTTCAAAATTTCACATAGTTAACGATTACCTATATAAACCGATTAACTTGCAAGAGCATCAAAGTAAGCCAAATGTTACGCTACGCTACTCGGAACGTTACTATCCGGAAAACTATTACGATCATGAGCGTTATTCGGACGAAGATGAAAT
Source organism: Glossina austeni (assembly GCA_000688735.1). Lineage (NCBI taxonomy): Eukaryota > Metazoa > Arthropoda > Insecta > Diptera > Glossinidae > Glossina > Glossina austeni. Next base: position 225,819 of record KK502689.1, read on the forward strand.
ACCCAGAGCGCGTGTGCAACATCAACGTCAACCGGTAAGTTATGGAATAAAAAGCAACGAGACATACGTTCATGAATTGTTCGCATTTATAGGTGCAGGTTGGATTTCCGCAAAATATTCAAACGCAACACCAACGACCTCTGGCGCAGCAGCAACAACATCAGGTACATCAGCAGCAACAACAGCAACAGCAGCAACTACAGCAACATCACCAACAGCAACCAGTACGTCATCAGCCGCAAACGGCGACACAATCGCAAGCCCTACCACAAACCACAATCTATCGCAAGCCAGCGTTAAGTCACAGTACAACTGCTCAGCCTCATGCTCCTCGCGTACCCACCTCTGTACTGGCCGTTACTCCTACTCCATACCGCTTATTCACAGCAAATGCCCAACTGCAGCACTTGCAGCAACAGCAACAACAAGTGTATAGAACACCTGAAGATATTAATATATCGCTACAGCAGAGACGTCCTCAAATTTTCATTGGCAGTACCACGCCGCGTTACTATGAGGACGAGTACTTATATGAGCGAAAATAATTCAAAGATTCCACTCACCTATTGACTGGTTTTATATTTACGTCTAATCTCCTTTCCGGACTTACTTATACTTAACTAATACTATGAAACAACTTTGATTTCTAAACATAAATCCTTTTGAATTTTGTTTTTGTTTCGTTTTTGTTCTCTTCTTATGATTTCATATATATATTAAACTTAAGCTTTAATGTTATTAACCCAACATAGGTAATCTATTGAATTTAGTCCCACAATCGAGCACATAACACTAAGTAAGATTTACATATTCATACAGTTACACTATGCATATGTTCCGCAATTGTATCCAAATCTTTGTCTACCTTAAGTTTCCACTCTTTAGTAGTATTTTAGTTAATATTCTTATTAAATAAGAGAGAAATTTGTTAAATTAATGAAATAAAGCTCACTTATTGTACTGTGCTGGGTTTTTTCTTCCTTCTTACCTCTAGCTCGCCGTTGGTGCTGCACTGAAAACATCTTTAGTGAAATTTGATTGAAAGGTAAACTCGAAGTATTTTCTTCTTCTTCCAATTAACAACGGATGATTTATTGATGAAAGGTGGAAAAGGTTCGAGGAAAACACGAGTTTCTTTGTGTGAACTTTTAGCTAGCGGTAGCTTTGGTAGCATGCACATATATTAGGTTGGGGAAAAAGAAATCCATTATTTTTATATGAACTTCAGGACTTTATTTAACATGCTTCGGATTGTCCGACTTGGGTCAAATATGCACCGTTTTGTTGTAGAGATCAGAATTTAGCGTTTGGCCATATGGAAGCAACTCATAATAAATAATCCCCTTCCAGTCCCACCAAATGCATAGCAAAACTTTCCTGGCCGTTAGTCCTGGTTTGACCACCGTTTGAGGTGCTTCACCGCTCTTTGACCACGATCGTTTTCGCACAGGGTTATCGTATGTGATCCATTTCTCATCTCCAGTCACCATCCGTTTAAGAAATGGGTCTATCTCATTCCGTTTGGCCAAGGGTTCGCAGATGGAAATTCCATCCATCATGTTTTTTTCTGTTAATTGGTGTGGCACCCAAACATCGAGCTTCTTTTTGAATCCAGCTTTGTGTAAATGATTTAAAACTGTTTTATGGTCGATTTTTAGCTCCTGGGCAATGTTACGACTGCTAACATGCCGGTCAACTTCGATCATTTCTCCGATTTTATCGACATTTTCGACGACCGGCCTATCTGTGCGAAGTGCATCTTTAACATCAAAAATTCCTGAACGGAATCTACGAAACCAAAATTGCACATAATTGGCTGTTACAGTATCGGAACCATAAACACCATTCACAATTTTAGCCGCCTGGCTTGCATTTTCGCCTTTGTCAAAGAAAAACTTTAAAATGTACCGAATTTTCTCTGTCTCTTTCTCTTTCCAACGAGCGTAAATCTGAAATTGTTTGATCGTTACTTTACGAGAAATCTACCAGTGTAGCCATCTACCGAAAAAATAATGGATTTCTTTTTCCCCAACCTAATATGTGTATATATGTGTGCGTATTCTCGCTTTCGCGACGTAACCTACCAGGCAATCAATGAAACCGCGGCATTGAAACGGTTCGAAATGGCCTTTTCAGTCGATCCATATGGTAGCCATCTTCCCTCCTTACGGATCTCTCCCATCGTACGTACGAACAGTTAACTGATCATCAAAGTTCTTTGCGATTTTGAGATGAGTTCTCGTCCAATAAGTCTTGCAATTCATTTTCTTCCACCTTTTGTAGTCCTCCAGGTCGAGGGCATCGAAATTGCCACGTTTAATTTGTTGGAACGAGGCCGACACTTGGGATATGATGGAGCAGCATCATCAAAAACTTCTAAGAGTGGTAAAAGCGGCCTTTCGGCAGCGGATTTCTTCAGAACAACAACAAAAAGTAATGAATGTCCAAAATGCAATTTTGTGCTGTCCGTGATTAGCGTCTGTATATACTGAAACCGATGAGAAATCTGTATGGGAAGGGATCCCATAGGAAAAGTAGACTAATGTGATCAAAACTTAGTTATAGTAGATGTGCATCGCAAATCATTATCTCTCCATCACCAAATACTACAAATTGAACCTGGGGTGATTGAAAATAATGATGTCACTCTATCCAAATTTTCTACGTTTATTTAATAGGCCAGACTATTATTTTTTGTGCCGACTTTTCTCGCAAAATATTTACATAGAAAACTTTTTACAGATGACTTTGCCAACATTGGTGTGGAAGGGGGAGTGAATTTAAACAAAGGATCGATCCAATGCATTTACAATGGATTTCAAAGGCGGAACAATTATTTCAAGCCAATAGACTAGCAAGCAAATAGATTCAGAAACTGATCCTGAATCAAATCGATAGGAAAGCAGATGCTTGTGTTTGAAGAACGTGTTGCATACATCGGCACAAACTTAGTACATCCTTATCACAAGCAGTACAGGGTATAAAAACACATTAACAGTATTGTAGATGTATCCACAAAACCAATAAAACCAATACGTATTTTGCTTAGTACATGCCTAAAAAACACAATAGTTCGAGAACAATATGTCCATAGAAAGCGACATTGATCGGTACTAAGATTGGCAATAACTTTCAACAGCCTTTTTCCTCCTCTAAAATATTCATATACTTACGCAACATTTCCGGTCTTTCATAAAATACCTACATATGCTCCCGGGTACATCGTCAACCCTCACTCAGCGGAATTCCCTTTGCGCCGTACCACCATCCCGGAATCATTTCGAAAATAAAAAAAAACCATCAAAAGAGAGGGGGATAAAATGAAATAAGAAAGTAATTGAAAGATCAACTTCCGCAAAATGACTAGTGACGTGGTGCACGAGACAATCCGCAATATACATATGTATCCAGCTAAGCGCCAACTTTATTAATTTTTAAACAAAGAACTTTTTCTTCACACTGAACCTTTTCTGCTCAACACAATAAACAAATCTTGTTGATTTACTTACTTATAGAAGAAGAAGAATTTAAGAGAAAAACACTATTCGTGGCAATCGTGTCAAAAGTTTTTCAAAACAGCTGTTCAGCTCACAAACACCGCAAACCTTAAGCCAAATTAAATGAAATTCATTTCAAAAAAATGATCACACAGGAGTTCCAAGCCATAGTTTTCGCAGCCGGACGTGGTTCGCGTTTACCAGAAGTGTTAGGAGATACTCCAAAGTGTTTATTAACGGTGGGCCCTTATCCGCTTTTGTGGTATCCATTAAATTTATTGCAACAACATGGATTTCAAGGTATTAAAAGAAATTAATTAACACAAAAAAAAAAAAAAAGAAAAAACAAAAGGCTCATCACATCACTGTCTCCATACAGAAGCGATTGTTATCGTTTTGGAAAATGAGAAAAGCGAAATTCAATTAGCCATGGAGCGCACTCCTCCCAAACTTAAATTGGACTTTGTTTGCATACCAAGTGACAGTGATTTTGGGACAGCCGATAGCTTACGCTATATTCAGGATAAAATCAAAGTGGATTTTCTGATATTAAGCTGCGACCTTATCACAAATGCCAATTTGTTTCCACTAATTAATATATTCCGGCAACATGATGCGGCTTTGGCAATTTTACTCTTTCGAGGCGGTTTTGAACCAGATGTTACTTTACCCGGGCCCAAATCCAAACACAAACCGGAACGTGACTTAATCGGCGTAAATCCAGATACTAAACGTCTACTATTTTTGGCTGCTGCCAGTGATTTCGAGGAAACTGTAAATATTAACGCGCATCTGCTGCGCAAATATGATAAAATGACTGTACACTCACGTCTAGTCGATGGACATGTTTACGTTATGAAAAAGTGGACAATTGAGTTTCTGAAAAAGGTGCAAAAAATAATTGGCAACAACACGCTTGACTATGTATAAATTTTATTTTACCGTAGAAGGAACATTTCTCTACCCTAAAAGGCGAATTTTTACCATATATAGTTAAAAAGCAAATGGCTAAATCAGGCAAACCAAACATGATCCCAACAACGATCTCGGATACACAATCTGATCTAGGTTTAAGCCGCAAAGCAGAAGACAGCATATTTAGCGTAAGTTAATTATTAAAGCTATTCAAGAACTCTGTAAAGCACTTTCCAAACAATTCCAGCTCATACCGCATGCTAACTTAAACCAGCAGGTTTTGAAAACCACTCTCTACAACGACAATAAGTCAAAACCTTTGTATAACGGCGATTTGTTACGTTGTTACGCTCTGGAAGCTGCTAAAAACTCGTTAGGACTGCGCGTCAACACCACTTTAAACTATTTTGCTATAAATCAGAAGGTGCGACTTTTTTTTTGCTTCTCTTTTTCATGTAAACAATTATAATTATAATTTCAGCTATCTTCTGTGTGGCCTTTATTGTGCGCAAATCAAGATCTTGCCTTAATTTCCCCAAGCGCGGTCGTTAACTCAACACAAACTAAAGAAATATCGGCAGCCGACAATGCTAAATTGAGTGAAAAGACTTCCTTACATTTTAGTGTTTTCGGGCCCAATTGCCATATCAAACCTAAAAATGTTATCAACAAGTCCTTGATTATGGCTAATGCCGTAGTTGAGGAAGGGTGAGTTTTATTTGCAAGGAATTTGTCTATCAGGTTTGATCTCATTGTTTGTTGTTTTATAGTTGTAATGTCGAAAACTGCATTATTGGACCCAAAGCTATAGTGAAAACGGGCGCTAAGCTAAAAAATTGTTTAATAGGTGCTAATTATATTGTGGAAGAAAACTCAACACTAAACACTAAGCATTTAATACACGCTGATGGCTTTATGGAAATTGATATACAATAAACTGACAAATGCGCATTTATAATAATGAAGCGTTCTTCTCAAGTTTAGTACAATTGAAGCGATTATATAACAATTTAAAAGTTATTTCAGCAAAGGCCCTCCAAATTTGATTCTAACTAAGCATGAATGAGTCTCTATTATATCAAAGGCTCTGTCAACAAAAGCCTTAAGCCGCATTACGCGCCTATGCGCAGCTATTTTTTACATTATTTACATATATACATATCTATATATATTTTTTATGTAGCATATATGTGCATATGTTACACTGCATAGGGCAGTAAATGCAAATATGAAAAAAAAACAAATGCGAATATCATATAAATGAAATGAGTAATATTTTCCGATTTATTTAGGAATTTTTCACTTTATATACGACTTGCTCCAAGTTTTTTGTGCATTTGTAAAAATTACTTTGATCCCTCGCTAAAACCGTTAGCTGATGTTCTCCTTTACAGGGTTTATAAAAAAAAGCATCATATATTGAGAATAGAGAGAGAACAGAATTGCTTTCAATAAATGGCAATGCTTTGAATGAGCTCGAGCAAAAAGAATACGCAATTAATCACACGAACTTGGTTTTAATAGTTTTGAACAGTTTGCTGTTAAACATTAAAATGAACGCGGGACCTCTGTTAAATGTATCAAATTAACTTTTGGTAAATATAAAACTTTTGGTAAATATAAAAATCAAGTTTAGATGTGTGATCGATATTAAAATCGAATTAAAACCGAATTAAACCGCCCTTAAAACAAAGGCATCTTCTATGACCTCAGGAAGTAGGTAGATAAAGGTACAGCCTTTAACAATATAGCCGATATTTCATCATCTCCAGCGCGTATTCTAACGGGCCTCCTTTTCCTTCTATCAAACTATCGAACGCCTTTCAAACTTAATACATTAACAGGGATTTCACGTGCAAACTATCGTGACGCATCGGTCGTGCTATATTTGTGAATGACGGTTGGATGTTTTTTCCTTTGCAGAGTGCTGAGGAGTTGGCTGTAATCGTATAATAACTGAATTATGAATTGAAATATAGTTATTATGTTCAGCTGTTTCGTTCTCAAAAACAAAATTTTCCACAACCTCTAAAAAATCTAGAATACAATGCTCCATAGTGAACATATATTAAATGCAAAGATGCATATCGTATGCAAAGAATGCAAATAACTAAAGTTGCAAAATGTAAACAAAAGAATGTAAACAGATAACACGTGCGGCCTAATGTAAACAAAACTTAAACCAATAAAAAAACAACCCTAGGTTTGAATCAATAAAAAACTAATCTCGTTTCAATATGTAAACAAAAATCTATTAAACCAAAAATCTATTAAACCAAAATTCTATTAAATTAAAAATCTATAAGACCAAAAATCTATTAATCCAAAAATCTATTAAACAAAGCGTCAATGAGTTACGTCTTCCAAAACGGAATTGCCAATTCCAATAATTACTTTAATTGTAAACAGTATTGCCAATTAATGGTTCACAAAACATGAGTTTATTGGGAATTACATAATGACATGTTAACACTTTGTAGTGCTTTTCGTATTCTATGTTAAGAAGAAGGGTCGAATTATATAGTTTTTATATATTAACAGGATTAATAGTCCATCAATTTAGACACCATTAAGGCTTACTCGAATATCGTTAGAGGCAAATGGAAGTGTAAATAAATGACCTAAATAGTGGTTAAAGATCCATGTTAATATGTAAAAGGGGCTTAAGTCGAAATCACTTCTTATATACCTTCGTACGTTGTCACTCTCATGAGACTGTTTTCTAGCGGCATTTATTTGTGTGCACTATTCTATCTCAGTGAATGCCAGACAAGCCAAAACTTTGTATGTTTGCAATTGCTATTGTGTCTGGATAGAAGCATTGTATTCAAATTTGTTATAAACTGAAAAAATAAACAAAAGATGTCTACAAGGGAAAACCAAGCAAGCTATCAAGCTGAAGAGCCTGCAACTGCTCCTAAAAGTGAAAAGGGTGTTTTAAATGGTTCTGATAGAAATGAAGAACTATTTGCTTCTAATCCCAATGTATTGGAAGTTGAAAAGGCAGATCCTGAAGATCTGCAACGTATACGGGGAGATGCCATTGGCGACACATTGTATAGTGAACGCTTCGTATTAAATATATTGTTAAAATTAAGTAAACTGGAGAAAAATCTACAAGAGGAAGAGGAAATGGAGAAGGATTTATGCACTCTCTGGGATATGACTTTAGATGCAGACATGATCGAATATTTGCTAAAGCAAGATGTATTAACCTTATTTGCCGAAGTTATAAAGGCCACGAATGATAAGCGCTTAACTGAGATTTTGGTTGGAATATTGGCCAATATGTGCGACCTCAAGAAAACAAGAGATGATTTATGTTTGCAAGAATCACAACTGGTGGAAGTGTTATTAGATTTATCGGGTTGCCTGGATGCCTTAACGTTACAACAGCTTATGCGACTATGGGCTGTAATATTTGTTAAAAGCCCTACAGAGCACATTGAGAAGTGGTACGACTTGGTATGCAAAGATGGTCAATTCATAGAAAATATTTGTTTTATCCTGAACAACGCCATTAATCATAAGGTATTATTACAAACATTGGAGACTTTGAATGCGGTGCTTGCAAAATTCGCTTTGTTAGACAATCCGGCCAAAAATTTTACCGAGCTTTTCATAAAATCCGAAGTTATAAATGCTACTATGGAAGCATTTAATACAATTTTAACTGACAATGCCGGGCAAGAAAACGATACTGACGAATTGGAGAAAAAGGAAGTAAAAATAAAGCAAACCTTCTGCAATATTCACAGTATTTTAACACAATACCAGCAATACTCGGAAGAAGCTTATGCGGCACATTCTGAAGATATATTGCTATGTATGAAGAAAATTTTAAAACCTTTGGCCTTGGAGGTGGACCTAGAAACATGGCAAACGTTTGAATTGGAAGTTTTTGAAACCTTAAGTGATCTGTTGGAGGTAAATTTCTTATCCTATTCATTGGAGGAAAATTAATAGTTCATTGGTCATTGCTAATGTTTACTTACTCTTTGGCTTGCAGATTCTACCTCGTTGTTTTGATCCGCACTTATCATCGTACTTAATAAAAATTTGGCTGAAGGTTTTGCAAACGCAGCAAAGCTCCGCGTCTACCGAATTTGAAGAAGAATTAAATCATCAAGATTTGTCCGATAAATGTTTGCAGCTTTTATTACTTATTTTAACTCAGGCTAGCAATGCAGAATTACAAGAAAATCTTAAAACTGTCCAATCGGAGAATAAGGGCCGCTTTTTAAAATCAGTAGAAAAACTGGAAAAAAATGGTTGTGTAGTTAAAGCGTATGATAAAATAAAGAATGCTCTCGGAGAGTAAAAAGTATTTTACTTGATTATATCTTATACTTTAACATCCATGCTTAATCCTTAATGATGCTTTTTAATTCTTTTTCTACTTGCCAGGCATCATATGTAAAGATGTCATCTCCATCCAAGAACTTTTGCCTAAAGTGACTTCATTCTTACAGTAAATTTTTAAAATCGCTTCTCTTGGAGTTTCCGAATTCCATTTGAAAATTTGCTTATTCTCATTTAAGCCAGCAGTTAAATGCCGCAACGAATCATCCAAATTTATAATGTTCACATCATTTTCTATGTTTGCTTCGATGTTAGCGTTATTCTCTATTGTTTCAGATATATTGACTACAGCCGATTCCATATTTTCTGTTCGTATGACGTTGTCTCCCGACAATTCCGACAGTTGTATATTCATAAGACCACCTTTGCAATGCACGCTCAAATTGCCATGGACGCCAACTTTTTTTTTTTAAAACACATTTGACAGATGTTTATGTTTAAATATTTCTAAGTTAAATGGTCACTTACGCATATTCAATCTTCCTTTTTGATTTACCACAACTTCCGTACGTTTATGAATGTTTTTCAGAAATAAAAAACCGCAAGCGGTTTCAAACTTTGAGAAGTCCACATAGCTACAGTTGGTATTGATATTACCATCTACAGTCGTGCAAGTGCAACATTCACCTTGCAACTTGTCCAATGTGATATTCTGGAAATTTATTATTATTTATGTTGACCTTTGTTTCTCATTTTTGTTTTGTTTTGATATCTACCCCGTTGCCTTTTGTTTTTATCACAGTTTCTTTGCCCAACAATAAACCTAAGCAACTGATATTCTCACCTTCACTCTCTAAGTGTATGAATTCGGCTCGAACATCGCGTACATTTATAAATCGTTTAGCTTTCACTCTAACTGCTCGGCTAAATATGTTTTTTACACTTGCGCCATGCTGCGAATTAACGGTTATAGCGGCTCTAATTGGTACCGCCAATTCACAATGAAAATCGCTCTCAGGCGCTAATTTCTTGATAATAACTTCAACTTGTTTTTCATCATCACTGATCTTAACATCCATTGAAGCTGTACAATTCTTAACAGGTCCACCATGAAGTTCGCTTATAAACGCATTGCCATCCGGGAAAGCGTGGACATCCGCAGATCTAATTTTTGTGTAAATATCTGATAAAACAATTATGTGGGCTTGCGGATCAACGAATCTTAAGGTTTCTTGATGTATCTGTGTCATGGTGGGTGGAAATTTCTTTGAAGCATAAAAACGTTTAATTGTTGTTAAATGACGAAATAAAGGCGCTGTTTGACGTAAAATTATCATTGCTTCTGACAATCTCAACAGCAATAAATACAATTCTGCAAATGCCTCTAAATAGTAAGGTTATGATTGAATGTTATCAGCTGTTATTTGTTATACGTCATTTGATCAGAGTTACCACATTCCAGTCTTAATAAATTAAAACTTGACCTATAATGAGACGCACAGAATGCGCACTCGTTGTTTACGTTACAAGTTGCACCATACCGACTTCGCCAATGATGTGAGTGGTGTATATCCCTAAAAAGCATGTATACGATGAAAATTCAAATTTTATTTACTTTCGCATTCGATGATTTGCGTGTAGTTTTATTATTTTATGCGCCTGTCCAATGAGTGGTCATGGTACCTGAATAAAAAAGACTGACCTGGGAGAAGGTTAGTTAGTTTTTCCTTGGGAAACTTTTTAGTAAACATATGTCAATTGAGAAAGCAATTTATAAACATCAAATGATTTTTTGTTTCTTGTTTTTGTTTTTCTAATTATTCAAATAAGTCGGGAAATGACAGTTTTCAATACTATCCCACCTTTCATGCGGGTACGTGATTTCAGAACTCTGTGTACACATTGAGCCTTTTTTACACATCACAGGGAATTTTGGTTATTAATTTGGTGAATAGCCAATAGAAGAAGAAGAAAAACACAACAATAAGTAATTGTAATCGAAACTTCTGCTTTTGAACCGCTTGTATTCAAGATAATGTCATTCGACACGATACCCAAGGATTTGAGAGGCTTGCGGGCATGCTTGGTATGCTCCTTGGTAAAAGTATGTTGGCTTTTATGATACACAAAACATGTTTTTAAAGCACATCTGCCTTTTAGACCTTCGATCAATTTGAATATGATGGCTGTGAGAATTGCGACGACTTTTTGCGAATGAAAAATAACAAAGACAATGTTTATGATCACACTAGCAACAATTTTGACGGAATAATTGCACTGATGAGTCCCGAAGATTCATGGGTAGCGAAGTGGCAAAGAATAGGTAAGTTAAATACAATTGTTATAATAAAATTTAATTCGTAAGACGTATTTTTAGGACGCTTTACAAGGGGAATCTACGCGATATCAGTCAGCGGAAATTTGCCACAAGCCACTTTAAGAGAAATGAAGAGCCGCGGAATACCATATAGGCCTAGAGATACTAGCCAACGTTAAGTTTCTCTCATTTTATATGCAATTTTAAGGTTGACGATGAATTTCCATCGGACTAGGACAACACTTTTCTTCACATTTTTTCTTTTCCATAGAACTTCAACTAGCTTTTTTTCTTTTTCATTATTTTCGTAGAAAGTTGCGTAGCTTTTGTTTATTTTCATTCATTTCACATTAACGTCATAAATTTCACATTTATTAAGAACAACGATTTTCTGGGCCACGGAAGGCGAAAGCTTAATCGGAATCCCGATTCTCTCGACCGTGTGTACGACGCCCACGTCGACTGCATTGTCTACGAACTCTTTTACGTCGTCGGCGCAGCAACTCTGAAATATGTACGCACTACTTATAAAATTTCCTTTTTGTCTTTATTAAATAAAACGTGTTTTTCTCTATGTATATAAGTAAAATATCGTTAATCATTATAAAAATCTTATGTTTGTAAAAGTTAAGTGAGATAACTGGTAGTGTCCGAAATGATATATAAAATAATGTGTTTTACAATTTTTCTATGGATAAACCATCCCCACCAGCTGTAGTCGAGTGCACTCCAAAACCAGCTGCTTCCAGCTCTTCCTTTAACTTCCAATATACTTCATTTTTAGCATAATTGTCGGGCAACAAGACTATGACATAGCCACCGGCTCCCGCACCCGTTACTTTACTAAAGAATCCCCGTTTGTAAGCTATACTAAAAATTTGCTCTAACTTAGGATGACTAACCCCAATTGCTTTCAACAGATCATTATTGATTTGAAATAGACGTTCCAGTTTCTCAAATTTTTCACTGTCATCTTGGCTATTGCCAAATATTTCATACAATGGTATAGCTTCTGTAACCAAGGCTTCAAGTGCGTCCCAGATAGCGTTTATTACTTCAGGGAATGTCTCGTTTAAGTGCCGGACCTTTGCCACTATATCCGCGGTGCTACGTTTCACTTTGCTGTCGACCAGAAGTATGTTTAAAGGTCGTAAGATGTTAATAGTTTGAAATCCTTGTCCTTTAACAAAGCGCAACATTCCACCGTAGCTGCAGATGGTGTTATCGACTCCTGATGGCGTGCCGTGAACAATACGTTCCGACTCAAAAGCCCAATTAGATATCAGGGCCAAATTCTGTGGATCCTGATAATTGGATAAATCAAAGTGCCGGGCATATAAAAGGAAAGCTGCCGCCAAGGCCACACCATACGATGCAGAACTACCTAAACCGGAACCTATATTGAGTTCAGTGTCTATGTGTAGCCTGAAACCATTTGTTATTTTGAAGTCTTTTGCAGGTGAAGACAGTACAGCTCCTGCTAGCAAATAGTAAATTGACATAAATGATTTCTGGTTTTTTTGTTTCTTTGATGAGCTATTGTTTTCCAGTTGCTCCTCTTGTTGTTTTGCCAGTTCAACACGTACCTCTTCCAGCAACTGAACAGTGCTGTCAGACTTTTCTGCAGGATATTTGGTTCGAAATTTGCTCAAAAATTCATTAAAAGCTTTGACCTCTACGCTGAAGTTATTATTAAGTGCTTCCAGCTGAACGGAAATAATTGGTTGGGTTTGATCCATAGAAAACCGCAGGGTGGTACCCAAGCCTATAACAGCAGCCAAAGCAGGTTTATGATAAACCACTGCATGTTCTCCATGCAAAATAATTTTACCCGGCGCTCTAACTTGAAAATCAAACATAATGGATTATGTAATTTTTGTTCGCGCAATCCGATGGTATCTGTGTTTTGCAATTCAAATTAACAGTAATCAGAAATCACAATGTCTTTATATTCGTAGGTAGTATCGGGCGAGTTGAATGCAAATTTTCATTTATTCTTATAACACGTAAAGCTTCCTTGTTATTCTTAACAAAAGAGTTTTTAGTGCGAATTTTATAAAACAGATTTTTGGAACGAGTAGTAAACTAAACGAATATTTTATTGTAAATTGTAATTGGCTGCGATTTCGTTAACTTACTTTCACTTTCTGCTAGTGAGGTTATAACTTAACTTAAGTTCATATGAGTGTGTGTAAAGCTTTTATAACTGCCTGCACTTTGTGACAATAAAACTGGTTTTATTTCCCTACCTTCCCTCCTTGAAAAATTGCTTTTATTGTTGCTTTTGTTTTTGTATATTCTCCCACTCTTCAACGGTGTAAGGCTTTTGGGTGAAGGCGTGTATTTCTTTAAGTTCCTCCGCCAATACCGCATTAACCATGCGGTGTTTCTGCAGCAATGTTTTGCCTTTGAATTTATCCGATACAATGATTACATTAAACTTGCCGCCGCAACCGTCAGATTCATCAACCGCACGCACGTAAGTCGATTCGAGCTGTTCTGCGAGTTTCTTCTCCAAATGGCTAGCTGTATATTTGCTCATGTTTTGTCTTTGCTCTCTATCTTTTATTGTTTGATGATCTTTTTGCTCTTGCTTTCGCCACTTTCAGCTTATGGACGTACGATTGCGCTGTACCATCGATTGGTTTTAGAATTTATTTGAAATTTGCATAAAAATGTAAATTTTTTTGCCAATACCTACCGCTGCATAGGATTGCCAAGCCTTCACGTTCAATGATTGAGAAAAATAGGGCAAAAGCAGGATTTATCGAATTTTATTTGCAGTCACATATAATTTTGTTAATATTTTACTCGACATCAAATATTGTTTATTAATTTATGACGTCTAAATACGCTACGGTCTATGGTTTTCTTTATTTGTTTTTTTAATTCTTATTGGTTAGATTTGTCAAGAAAATAATTGAGTTTGTAGGAATAATTGGTAGAAAGAAAATTAATATACAGATACCATTATTTGCTTAAAATTTGTCCCTGAATTAATAAGAAAAAACACTATAGTGGGTGCAACGCCTTACTTTGAAAAATCATTAGATGGGAATAGTTCGAAATAGTGGTCCCATCCGAACCATCAACAATAGTGTTCATCCTTCGACTAAAACGCTGCAGTGTATCAAATTTCATCAAAATGTCTCAAAAATTGTACCCTGTTGGTGGTACATAAGAATAGAAAACGAACTGCCGGACAGCCCGATAAGCTTGGACCGATTGAGCCGATTCAGAAAGTAACCCTGAATTGATGGTTGTAATAAAAAGCGCATCTAACTCAAGCCCTTCTGCTCATTGCATATTTCGGCACGATCGTAATCTACCCATAATTAGCGACAACTGTCTTAGTGCGAACTGTAAGAGACTACTCCTATTAAATTAGTGTTGTCTTATTCGACAGGGGGATTTTTAATACCTAAAGCATATAAAATACGCAGAGTTGTTTACTCTATCAGCTGTTAGGCCCATTCGCTTGACAAGAAGTAAGATAATCTAGCATATTGTATATCATTAGAAACAAAAAGTGTATTGCCAGAAACAAATAATTGTCCAATGGGTTCAATGGAGGCGGAAGTGTAACTACGAAGTTGACTGGGGCCACACTGTAACCACCTAATCACATAAGAAAAAAGAAAATGGAAATGGATCAATCGTTGGCGAAAAACCTTCTTAATAATGGCGCTGTGCTAATCATAACTGGTGTGCCAATTCGAACTTTATTCGGTGTAGATTTGTGCACTTACACAATAGCAGATAATTTCCGAGGAGTTAAAATGATACCACCAGGGTTTCATTATGTTTGGTGTGCAGCTACTGGGCCTTATGGTGACTCAGCTCCAAGAGTAGGATTTGCTCATTATTTTAAGGCTCGAGAAATTTTGGTAAAAGAATGGGATGCCACAACGGAGGAGTTGAAAGAAAGGCAAAGCCCGGACCCGGAATTGGAAAAGCAACGTATACGAGAACATTTAAAAGATTTAGATAGATTTCTAGCTCCATACGATTTGCGTTGTTTAAAGGATTGGATTAAGCTAACATCACATGTTGTTACCGAAGAAGTTTTGAACAAATGTAGGCCGTCTCTGGGCACAATACGCACAAATGTCGAACTGGAATCGTGTCCAGATTCTGAAAGGCCGCGAGGTTCCTTGAATGAAACTTATTCAGTGATGAAATTAAAATTTGTGAGTGATGAAAATGATCTGTTACCTAAATTAAAACCAGTTGAGGGCACGGCACCTCGCTTTAACCCGGTACCAGATAGAGTGCCAAAAAATAGTTCGCCGTCGGAAATCTCTCTACATTCCGTAGATTGCATTGAAGCTTGCGACGAATTACTGAAATCTTACACCAATTACCTTGATTTAATTCAAGAAATCCAGCTATCATTTGCGTTTTTCGTAATCGGTTTCTCGACCGAATCTTTGTTATATTGGCGTAAAATATTGAACTTGTTATCACATTCAGAAGAGGCCGCAGGAAAATATCTTTCTCTCTATGGGGAGTATTGCAAAATATTGGCTTTCCAACTACCCCATTTACCAGAAGAACTCTCAATGCCCACCGAAGGCAACACTGTTTATAAAGATGTGCGCTCGTTGCTGTACAACTTGAAGAGAGTGGGACTAGAAAACAGCGGTAATCTTTTAATAAAAAGTCTTGAAAAGTCTCTCAATTGGAAGTTTGATAATTTAAAGGAAGATCCTGAAGATATGCCAGTAGTAGTAGAATTGGATGAAGCAATGGAATGATTTTTATTTACTTATAGTTTTTAATGCTGCAATGGAAAATACATATGATAAATAACCACATCCTGGCTTGAATATGACTAATTTGTGTTATAAAAACTGAATTATAGCATCTACTCCATATGATGGCACATAGTGTATAGAAACTTGCTTTAAGGGGCAGAATGTTTATTTGTAAAGATTTCTCATGTCTTGTAAACGTTGAACGGTGATAAGAAGAACCTGTACGCGATACCAAATTAAAGTAAAGAAAGGATTGTGTTAGACTGAATTTTTTAAAAAATATTTGCTGAAAAGTGAAATTTATTCAATAAATTGTACAGATATATATCAAAAGAAGTTGCAACCAAAGAATTGTTACTCTTTGTCTCCCCCCGCTTCCATATGTAGGTGTAGAGGGCTATCCAAAGGCACTACCACTTTTTAATTACGTTGGCAAGACGTATGCCCAAGCCCCTAGGCCTCCACCTTTAGGATTTTTATGAATCTTGCCACCTTCTTTGGATCGGGGCACCATACGTGGCCGACGTAGTAAAATGCTCGCTAAACACTTGGTGTCTGAATCTGCAGAAGGCCTCACATTCACATAGAATATGATGAGACGTTTCACTCGTCCCTTGGCAGGATCTGCATGAATCGGTATCAAACACACCCATGTTTTTCAGATGGTAACTGAGGGAATTATGACCCGTGTAGAAGCCGAAAACTAAATGTAGGTCAATGTAGACATAGATTGATTGGTACTCAGCAGCCATTTAGGGAATATCCCTGTGCGCGCATGCGCGATCGTGGTCAGAAAGGATGGAAGGTCCGTATATTTTACTATAGAGAAATATTTTTACATTTCAACGCGTTTATATGTGATTGCAAAAGATATAACAAAAAATTTCAAATCAAGTTGTCTTGAAGAAGTTTAAACAATTCATTATGCATATGATACGCAGCCGTCCATAGAAATATCTATAAATGATAAAAGGAAACCGGCAGACTTCATTGACTTTTTGTGCGGCGATTAAAAGGCTGATATGTTCACTGGAGTAGCGCTTGTTCCCTTTTTCTATACATACACCTCTTAATGATCGTGAATTAATTTCCGTCATACCTCTTCTTGGTCTGGAAAAGCAAATGAAGCAATTTTCAAATTTTAGGTAAAAAGTACATACTGAACCTTTAGAAGAAAACAGTTTTTTTCAGCATAGACGCTGTTAAAATTTGCTTGCTCATAACTAACCATTGGGGGCAAGCCATCGAAAACCTCAAAATCGTAACTCTTTTCAAAGCTCTTTCTAGCATTAATAATAATTTGAAGAAAAATTTTTTAATTTTTTCCGATCACACTGGTCTAAGCAAAAAAGTTTAATTTCAGAAATTTATTAGAAAATTATAATTTTTAATAAGGAAATAATTGTAAAAATAATAGTTTTGAAATACTTTAGTAAATGCGGACATAATATTAAAAAAATAAACTAATCTATATTCGGCTTAAACCGAATCTTTTTAATACCCACCACTGGTTTATTTTTTTTAAATAAATAAAATTTCACTTTAAAAATGAATAACAACACATATGACTATAACATAATATATATATAATATATATATACATAATATATATATATATATATGGCAGTATTGCCCATTGCTATAACATAAAGCATCGAAATCACAAAATACAGCACATATTTAACAAAACAAAAGTTGGAATGAATAGTTTACAAAAATTTTTAATCAATTGTAAGGCAGGATTTAAAGACAGATTTCTGATGTCGAAATCGTGATTTCACAGCATACAGACATACCGACAGTCTTGCAAATGTCCGTTACAGGTTCCTAAACTCCCTAAAGATACTCTCTCTGGCGGGTGCAGTAACTAGTCATATCAAGCATCACAAAACGTCCGTAATAATTTAATACAGGTACAACAAATTGCCTAGAAATTAAGGTAAATGGTGAAGATCATACAAAGTATATAATGCCTCAGTTCGATCGTAAACTAATTTAGTGTTATTCAACATTTCCGGTAAGACTTCAACGGCTCTTGCCACATTGCAACAAACTCGTTTTAAAAGTTCACCTTGTGTTGGCAAAGCGTACATGGCAACCAAAGCGCCTTTTCGTATCACCCATGGATGATGTTTAGCTAAAGTCATTTCATAAGCCAATTTGCAAGCCAGTTGCGTTTTATCGCACTCCGTCAGGCTTGCTAAACGACTCAAGAATTCATAGATAAATTCTACAATACATAAAAGAAAGAAAGAAGGAATAGTTACATGGATCTTTTCACAACTATGTACCTAATCCTCTGTGTAGGCGCAATAAAGTCCGACTACCGGATATATATTTTGCATCCTTCAAAAGATCTTTTTCTTTTTCATAGGTCATCATCGTTTTAACTGTTAGAAATTTTTCCGCCCTTTCCGCATCAGTTTCGCTTCGAAAGTCATATAAAATATCAATTTTGGAGCGGACATCACTGCTAACGAAACTGAAGACCGTACCCATTAAATTAAAAAATCTGAAATTAAATATTTACTAATCAAGTGACAAATGAAGAAGAGAAATGTATATTCTTTTATATACTTAATTATTTCCTCATAAGCTTTTAGGTACTCATCGAGTAACACATCATCGTCGTCGTGTAAACTTTCTTGGAATATTTGCTTAACTTTCTCAATATCAAATCGGTCCAAAGCAGCCATTTGGGTAATCTATGCTTCTTCAATATTTTCAATTAAATTTGCTTATCGTTCTACTAATGAATCTTCTTCTTCTTGTTGTGTTATTCAGCAAATTAATAACCGAAAATTCACTGCGATGTGTAAAAAAGACCCAATGTGAATACAGAGTGCTCTGCTTGGCCTTTAGTAAAGTGGCGGTTAGATTTGGTATATAATATTATTATTTATTTATTTTAGTGATTATTTGATTTAAGTTTTTTTTTTTAATCTTGCGTGTTATACGTTCGCCACGTTATTTTTATTTTGTAGTTTTTGTTAAATTATTCATATTACTCGTCCGCCACGTGGGATAAAACAGAAGAAGTAAGATGTAATGTGATATATGAGTATAAACAGTTATGTAAAGGAATTGATGGGTGTAGGTTCATAAACTAATTGTAAACGCTTACATGTCTTGAAGACATGACTTAAAAAAAGAAAAGATTGCGACGTAAGAATGCTGTGGTCACGATGGCCACGTATACTCCATTTGCGAAGTGTGGAATGGCGAATGAAAGTGACAACATTCGGACAAACAAATACAATATGATCAGTAGATTGGAAGACTCCCCATGTGCATAAAGGATTATTTTTATTATTATTAATTTTGAATAGATGATCATTACATCTCGTGTGATTGCCCTTCGATCTGCAGGACTCACAGCACAATTATTAAAATGAGATGGCCTGGAAGATGCAATTTTATTTGTAGAGTTGTTGCGCAGAATGGTTTTGTGATTGGGTACTCATAGAAATTGAAAACAAACTGTATCACAGTTGAGGCTATAAAGTAAGGATCTGATTTCTAATATATGGTGGAGTGACCGCGGATTTTCTCACTGGTAAGATCTTAATTACTGGTTGAAAATATGGGAAACAAGAAGAATTTTGATTAAGCTATGTACATCAGTTCTTAGAATGTTGAAGTTATTGGTTTTGTCAGCAAAAATTTTAAAGAAGGAAGGAAAGCAATTGCGTGATAAAAAGTTGCAGGTGAAAGGTGAGGCCGGATGATTCTTAAAAGATAGAATCCTATTAGATAAAAAATTGTCGAGTAAATGAAGTCTTTCTTGTAGAGGCATAACATTTGCCATCTGTTCCCAGCTTAGAGTATGTGTAGAATACCTGCGACCAAGAGTCACACGAATGCACTTCCCTTGGATTCTGCATCATTTCAGAAGGTTCTTCTTTGGGAAGTCCAAGAAGAGTGAATAGGCGTATTCTAATTTTGGTCTGACTAAACCAAGATATAGTTTAGTAATGCAAGAAGGGTCTTAGTCCCAAGAAATACCACAAATGGATTTCAACTCATTAATGAGTTGAAAACATTGTTTGGCAGCTTTGTCAATGTGAGCTGGTGGGGAAAGTTTCAAGCGTAGGACAAAGCCTAAAAAGTCCGAAGTTTTAACAGAACTGAGAATTGAGAAGAAGGGTAACCATGGGATCTCAAAAGATCAAGCATTTGATCTCATTGACTGAAAGTGTGAGTTGAGGTGATTCAAGACGAGAGGAAATAATGTCGAGGGCAAATGGCGCCTACACAAATCTGGAACTAACACTGACAAGATCATCAGCATAGCCCGGGATTGGGATGTTTTCAGGAAGGGAAGTGAAAATTTTGTTAATATATAAATTAAAGCAAAGAGAACTCAATACAGATCCTTGAGGAACACCTGATCTCTTTTGTACAACAACATCATCATTATTATTTAACATGTTCTTATAGGGAAATTTGTTATACAACAAATTACAGAATGAGTCTCCAATTTTAAAATTGAAGAAATAAAACACTTTATTTACATATAACAGTTCGTTGACTAGGCTATATAAAACGGAATTGTTGAATGAAGGAAACACAGGGCGATTCGTATGAATATTAATTATTAATTAATTAATGTAGTTGCCACTAGTACCGTATGTGTTTGTTGTTGCAAATTCTGGTACCATATGTCGTTGTTGTAAATTCTAATTTCTGCTTACATTCGCTACGTATGGCCGTGCTATTGTTTACATCTTAAACACAAGCCCACTTGTGGTTGTTGCTGCAAGAGTTTGAGCATTACCTCATCCCTGTTAATATGATATCCTGTTTTACCAAACTGTAATTTAACTGCCTGGAATTTACTCTAAATTTCTTTTAAGTATTATGTAGACATAATGAAAACGGGTAACAAAATCATATTCACTTTTGGGCCGATTTTGGAATAATTATTCAGGCTTCTATAATAATGTATATATTGCGTAACATTCGAAATTTAACAGGGCTGAGAACCATAGGCGAAATCATACGTACACCAGGTAGTCAAGAAGAATTTTAATAAGATAACTGAATACACAATAATATCATGGTTCGAAAGAAAAAAAATCTACGTGGATCACTTATATCTCATAACGGATCGGAACTAAAAGAAGCGGAATAATTACGGTGCATATGTTAATAGACACTTTAAAACGCACTAAGACTTTTAACTAGAAAAACTAGTTTTTTATCTTTGGTCAAATTGAATGGAACATTGGAATGAACAAGTCAAACAAAAGAGGTAAGGGGGCGTAGTCGGGTACGAAAAATTTAACTGTCACTACCGTATTCAGCTATTTGACAAAAACCGTTGAATATGAAAAGATCTCCAAGGTTGTTGATGTGCACATTATATATGTATTTTCTTAAACGTAAGGTCTGGAATAGAGGATCTTGTTTGGCTCTTGGATTAATTTTGCAGATATCAATGTCCTCAAGTATGCTGTCAGGAATATTTTTATTACGTAGCATAAGGATATGTAAAAAAAAAAACAAAAACAATCAAAACTAAGACCTATTTTCCTGGATTGATTGCTTTCCTATTGCACAAGATGTTTGATTTATAGGGTTCTTGAATTAATTTCTTGTCTTTTGTTCGCAAATTGTTTTATGGTTTCTTTGGGAAAAGATTTCATCACATCAGCCAGAGCGTACTACGTCTACACTTTCAGCATGTGCGATAACCTTTCACTTTGCTGTATTCAGAAAGCTAATAAAATATTCTTTTTGGGCGAAGTCCTTATCTCAATTTCCTGTCGAACGTTGGCGCAAACAGCGTTTAATAATTCTTGTGAAGCGATTTTGAGAAACGTGGTAAAGTTTCATGGAAATAATAAAAACCTTCTTTTGAGACTTGAGATTTTTGTTTAATCAGCCGTTCCCAAACATTTAGAGGTCAAGTCAACAAACAGCAGTGATATGGCGCTTTGCTATCCGGCCTTTGCTATCCGGATGAGTGTTTCGATCGGAAGCCGCTGAATGCGAAAAGTGGATTAGTTACACTAGCGATAAATGGATCTCCATCTGTTTGCATTACTTGGATGTAGGATGCTTTTTCTTTCTGTTTCTGGAATATTCTGAAGCTCTTACACATATTCTAGTCCAATCCAGACCTTGAAAGAAAGAAAGAAAGAAAGAAAGAAGAAATCCTTCATTGATTGCATAAATGGGTTTCTTCAGAGATATCTAAAACACATGGGATTCGTTGATTACTTCGGAAGATGAGTTGTTCTTCCGCCGAGGAATACATGAATAAATTTTCCGCATACTTTGCAGTACTTATCAGACTACGTAAACAAAAGAATCATGTGCAATAAATCGCATTGTTTGCACACGTCCATGCGTACGTAACCGTGTCACCAACCTGTCGTTTGAATGGCAAAAAAAAAAAAAAAAAAAAAAAATAAGAGTAAAGTGTGGATATTTGATATTTTAAATCAAAAAAATTCTATTTAGCTCTTCCATCTTCAATTTGTATACATATGCCTGTGCTCCAGCTATGGATACGATAGCTATTTAAACTTGTTGAACTCCTTGAACTCCTTTTTTGTATTGTATAAAAACAAATTACTTCTAATTTCTTAGCTAATGAGTTTATAAAATAACAAATTGAAAAAATCGACTTTACATTGCTTCGAATGAAGATTATGTTTACCTGCACAAATATAATACAAATGCATTTTGAAAATGCATACATTCGTATGTACGTTTAAAACATTGGCTCCCTTGCATACCGTTGAGCGCCATCTTTAATTATTATGTGTGGCATTCATTTCAAAAAAAAGAAAAAAAAACAAAAAAAAAAAAAGAAGCAACCGAACGAAACCAACGTACATGTACAGAGAAGCTAAACAAAAATTCAAATCATTCGTTAAGAACTCATAGACAACAACGGACGGGATTGAACGGAACGGATAGGTCTCGGTGCGAATAGTTCGGGCGCGAATGTATTTTCTATGCTTGCTTTGCTTGTTTGTGCGCGTTTTTGTACAGAGAAACGATAAAGTAAGGTGTTTGTTTGAGAGCTTAAGCAGAGAAAAACGAAGAAAAGAAGAAACTAGGCTTAAAGCGTAAACCAAAAACAAAAAAAACAAAAAAAGAATATAAACCAAACAAAAAAAAAAAAAAAAAAATAAAGTCAAGAAAAGAGAAG
Source organism: Glossina austeni (assembly GCA_000688735.1). Classification (NCBI taxonomy): domain Eukaryota; kingdom Metazoa; phylum Arthropoda; class Insecta; order Diptera; family Glossinidae; genus Glossina; species Glossina austeni. Next base: position 248,772 of record KK502689.1, read on the forward strand.
AGAAGTTTCAAGTGTCTTGTGTGACTCAATGATATTACTTAAGAAAATTAAATGATCTTTTCTGGATGCGAGAAAGAGAGCAAAGATCTCTGCTTGAAATAAGAAAAATAACTAACTTCTTACGAGCTTTTTTTTTTTGCTGTTATTGTTGTTGTTCGTATTGAGCATCTCCAGACACTCGTCGTCGAGACCGTATCTGTATTTGACGAAAGGAAGAAAGTCAGAGGTATTATATGGTGTGCATAGTTGATGAGAAAGCGTTTTAAGATCAAGTTGTTGTGGACTTCATAAGAATAAAAATATATATACAAGCGGAAGATGTCTTTATTAATTTATACTATTAAGTTGATTTAAAGAAAGAGAAACGCCAAGAGCAAAAAAAAAAATAATTAAATAAATAAATAAATAAATAAATAAAATTAAACACGAAAGAACAAATAATTAAAATAAAAATATTTAGAAAAAATTTAAATCGCGAACAGTATAAGCTTAGGGTGTGGTGCACTTTATATATATCTATATATATATATATATATATATATATATATATGAATATCTGTATTGTTCTATATACATATATACATATATATATATATATATAAATGTGTATATAAATCTTGAATAAATTTTTATAATCTTTAGATCTCCACATTCCCTCGATATAGAAATAGTGTCGCTATTAATTATTAATGAGTGCATATTGAGTGTGTATTAATTAATCATCATCATTATCGTCCTCATCATTGAAAAGAAAACAAATCAAAAAGTCGTTGCTCACTATTCGTTAAAAATAATTGCAATTAATTGAAACTGTAGATCATTTAACGGTATAAACATGAACGTATCCATTAGTAGCAATATAAATTTGTGGTATACCGCGTGTATCCTATTGTTGAGCTTATTGGCTAATAAAAGTACACATGCGCAGCGAACACCTACAATATCGTATATATCGCAAGAGCAGATTAAGGATATCGGCGGCACTGTAGAATTCGAATGCTCCGTACAATATGCGAAAGAGTATTCAGTTCAATGGACCAAAACCGATGGTGAACCTGTTTTCTTATCATCCGGCTCAACATTAGTTATCAGAGATTCACGTTTCGCATTACGTTATGAACCTAGCGCTTCCACGTACAGACTGCAAATTAAGGACATTCAGGAAACTGATGCCGGCACTTATACATGCCAAGTGGTTATATCAGTGGTAAATAAAGTTAGTGCAAATGTTAAATTATCTGTACGTCGTCCACCGGTTATCTCTGATAATTCAACGCAATCGTTAGTGGCTAGCGAAGGTAGTGAAGTACAAATGGAATGCTATGCCAGTGGTTATCCCACGCCAACTATTACCTGGCGTCGTGAGAATAACGCCATTTTACCAACAGGTAATTACATATAAATAGATAGCATTTTCATGAATATTTACTCAAGTGCATACATACATACATACATATTTATATATTACGTTCGAGCAACCACCGCAGTATTCAAAATGAACTGGGTATTAAGTAGAAGGGCTTAATGACAAGGTTTCTTTCTTTCTGTTATAGTTGCGTTTTTAAATAAATAGTGGAAAATATTACACATGTGTACACATTTAATATGCACAAGTATTTGTTGAGTCACCCACTGTGACCAAACTAAAAAATAACAGTCATATAATCCAACCAAGCAGAAAACGAAAAAAATGAAATAAAAACGAGAGGCTAAACAAGTTTCGTGACTCCCGCTTATTCTCATTTTCTGCGTTTACCTTTTCTCGTCTCTTTCTTTGTTGCAGTAAACCTGAATATTCGCTACAAACTTGGCTTACATTCAATTATTTGTTATTGATTGCGCATAAAACAAAGACAAGTGAGAAAATCTTATTACAAGCGAAGAATTAAAACGACCTCTAAACACCCGTCACCCGTCATTACCTAATTGAAAGAAAGCTATTGCTAGTTGCACAGTTAGACGGAAAAAGTATTTACTAAATTAATAAAACATTTGTTTAGGTGAACAGCTTAGGCCTGTTATCCACTGAACTTGGTGAAGTTGATTTTGTCGGTTCGTAGTTAATAGCAGCGGCTACGATGATTTTATTCAAAATATGCTCATTCGGGTCTCTTTGATGGTCAATTCCGGACTGATTACAAGCATTGGCTGCATTTGGGTATTAATTATATAGTGGGAGAATAAAGGCAAGTAATAGGCAAAAGCGAATCAAATTGAACTAAAAGGAAAAATCAGCAGATTTGATAAAGGAAGTCAACTGTTTGAGATGAACATAATTGCCAGCATGAAGAACTGCCAAAAGGTTATTGTAATGCGGAAAATGAGACAAGTAAGGCTGTCTAATGTTGTCAAATTTACTGCATTTGACAATTAGATGCTCAGCTGATACCGCTGTGCTGCATTCATCACAAGTGTCAGACGGAATTGCTCGGATCATTTTTAAGTGGATGTTACGTGCGTATGATTGGTCGCGTTTTAATTTCCCATGTTCGTAAATGTGGCTCAAATGTCGTGAAGGGAAGAATCTTACAAAACAAACGATCAGTTTTGAGGTCGCCTTCCATTGTTATGTGATATTTTTCCGCATTATCCGAAAAGCATCACTTGGGGGATATTTGGTAGAAAGCGTTGTACCATCAATTCGAATTTCCCCTGTGCGCCTAGAATCCTTTTCATTTAATCAATGAGGGGATTATTTAAAATGTTATAGATTTCAAAATCATTCACGTTGTGCTGATCTTTGTTTTTGATTAATATCGCGGCCGATTTGCTCTCAGAAAAGGTAACGAATTTTTTACTGTTGTGTGATTTGGCCAAAAAGAAAACTTTGCTTACAACTTACAACTGGTTTAGTCATAGCCCTCATGCAGTTCCCAAGAAGATGGAAAAATTTGAATTTCATTGCTTTTTGATGAGAAAAAATACCGTTCAGAATCAGCATTGGTTTGAAAGATGTTAAGGCGATTCTAGACCGTCGAAAAAATAAATCCGTAGATGGTTTGCTATGGATACCCACAATGCTGAACGCTCTGATTGCACAAAATCGGTAGCAGTTGTTTCGGCAGAAGTGAAATTGCTTGAGACAGTTGACACCTTAAAGAAATTTGAAGGCAGGATATTTACTATGTTGCTTGAGCATTTGTCCTTGGGAAAGCTTTGTGTGAAGTCGGTGTCACCTTTGCTCACTTTTCATGCTGTTAGAGGTATTTAGATGAAATAGAAAGAGATTTTTTCGTGCGGTATAGGGTAACGGATGAAACGTGGATTCATCACTGCGCTTCAGAGTCAAATCGTTAATCAGGCGAGTGGGACAGCAACCGGCAAGAAGCGTTCTAAAGCCATCAAATAAGTTATGTCACTAAAACATGCTTCACTTGTAAACTAACTGAACTAACTGAACATTGAATTTTGGCAGATACCGTCGGAAATTTGGTACTACCAAGGTATCATGGGTCCATCAATACTGTTGTCACTTACGTCTCAGCCAGAGAGTTATTGAGCGATTTTACTTTCCATGGGAAAGGCCTTTTTCGCCTTCAAATTAGCTCCACTTTCCGTATTGGAGTTCGCCCGAGTTGGAGTTTATGTTTGCCGCGTCGAGTTCTCTCAATAACGTACAAAATCTTAAGCAGATGTTTGCCTTTAGACTTTATGTCTTCGTAATGTTCACAAGCAAAAGCGAAGATCACTTTGTTTACTATTATCCATCGTAGGTATACTTTGTGATTGCTTACAACACCCGTCACAACGTCTATAAAATACCGACAGTTTTCGATGAGGAAGTAAGAACAAGATTACAAGTGTTTCGTGAAATTTATTTATTTGTTATGATAAACCAAAGATCAGCAATAATTGCGTGATAAAATTGGATTTGTAATAGAAAATTCACGTTCAAGCCGCATGTTCACAAGTCCAGAAAATCAAAATTCTAATGTCAAAAAGTCATCCATAACGTTGTGGCAAGATTCCACGATGACGGTCAGCTTCATATTAAGCGTCCTCCGCTTTCTGTATTTAAATGCTCTTTACTCAAAAGAAAAAAAGTTGAAGATAGTCTTATACGCTCCTAGGCCATTATGATTTTCTCATAGGCCTTTAGATAATTTCGCGTAAGGTATGGACATCTTATTGGCATCTAAAGGGCATGTGATAAGATCTCTTATGTAAATCAAATTTTAAAAAAGTATTTTCCTTAGACCTTAGTTAGCACATTACACCTGTCTAGATTTTCCCGATCGTTTACCGTTAACCTTGACGAATGAAGAGAATTTCTCCGGTCACGGTCAGGTCACGATAGCCAGATATTAAAATTCAAACCAAGCGAAGTAATAAATCGTTCCGGTGACCATTTTGCTTATTCTCTAAGGTGCATGAAAATTTGTTCTTATATATCTAAAGCTGTTGCCTATTGAAAATTGAAGGCTGGCATGAATTTTCCCAGTTTTGTAGGCGTCATAGATCCAGAAATATGTTCACTAACCGAAGCAAAATTTATATAAATTTTCAGCGATAATTCATATTCTTCAGCAGACTTTAATTATCGAAAAATCACCTGAGGACGACCATCTATCTAAATATCTGGGCCGATCTGATCGATCGTTCTTCGTTTTTCTATTTATTTTCCTACCTACAGAGATTTAGTTTTTTAGATACATTGTCCGTTTGCTTTTATTATACCCTATGCTACTTGTAGAACAAGGATATGTTACGCTTGCGCAAAAGTATGTAACATTCAGAAGGACTTGAGATACACCCACCTTTTATAATTACAGTCGATTCGGAATCACTTTCACAACCAGAGTCGCCTTTTGGATTGATTTATGCTTTTCGGTCCGTCTGTCCGTTTTACAGGTCGCAAAATTTGTTGCACTCACATGTTTTGGGCGAGGGAAGAACGATAGTGAAAATTTCGATTGGGATCGAATCAATTTTTCAATTACTTCCTATATAATGTTTTATTTTGAAGAACTTGATGGCGACTTATTCAGAATGTCCGTCTGTCCATCTAGTACTCAACCAGATACAGGTCGCAAATTTTCGAGATATTTTAATGAAATTTGATATAACGACATGCTGTGATCGGACCACTTCCCATATGAAGTCCTATTTTGAAAAGTATTTATACGAAATGGCGTTCAAGTGATCGAGCAACCGTGTTAAGCGAAGTAGTGCAGAGTATTTAATATATTATATATATTGCCTTGTTTTAAAAGTAAAAAGGGATTCCATTTGTTTTTATTTCGTGCTCCAGAGTAGCTTTTCATCACACATACAAAATGTTATTCCTATTCGATACCCTTATCTGCGTAAAGTAGAAAGTTTTTTGAAAAACTCTTTCATAGCATTATTTTCCCCACTAAATAGCACTGATTACGGTAGTGGCAAAAAATTTCAAGTATTTTTTTCCAATATTGTGCGTGATTTGCTTAAAACACCGTAAAATATGCCGTATAAACAAATTTCAATTTTAAGTGAAATTGATTCTAAAGAATTTTGCAACACCCTCAACTTTATGTTGTATGCTAATGGGTTCGAATGAATGACTGGCTGAATGCTAAATGAATTTTAAAAAGAGGGCTTCGACCACTATCCTCACACTACGTGCTGCTTGCATGCATGCATAATGTCTAATTTTTATGCAAGAGTGACGATAAGAGTACTTTTCAAAATTGCTTATTAGATGTGTTAAAAAGAAATTTAATTAAATTAAATTTTTTTCCTTTTTTTTTTTTAACACTTGCGCTATATCCATATACACGCACGTATGTGTGTGTTTAGATAGCAGAAATGAAAATCAGTCAACTACACGGAATAGTCTGATAATAAAATTTATTATTAAATTGAATTGAATAATAAGGAGGAGAGGAGGATTAGTTAAAAATGTATGACATGAAAATATTAAAATTATTTAAAACATGTTTTTTTCTTAACTGCATTTAAACATTTGCGCCGAAATATCAAAATGAGATTTATATAAATTTCTGTGATTTTGTGTAGCATTTTTTCCAACCAATTAACCTTGTGCTGAGGGGTTCCGGGAATAGACTGAGTATCAAATTTATTCATGTATTCATCATAAACTCGCTTCTTTTTTTTTTTTTTTTTTTACAAAAGACTTAACTGATAAATGACTCTACAAACATTTACATTTTTCAAAGCAACAACACTGTGCAACAGCGAAGAACTGCGTTATATTCCCACTCAGTTCCTATTAAGCAGATGAAAAAATATTGAGCAAATAAAAATTTACGCATTTAATTGACCTTTTTTTGTTGTTTTTTTTTTTTTCAATAATTTCAATAATTTCAATAATTACTAATTATGTCGTACATCAGTTGTGGTGCAATGGTTTTAAGGACGGACTTGGAGATGGACCCATCTTTTAGTAAACCGATCGATTCAGAATCACTTTCGGATGGGGAACTGACTCCCCTTAAGCCTGTATGTCTCTCTGCCCATCTTGCGTTCTTGTGTGCAACGCAGCTTTTCTATAGGTATTTTGAGAAAATTTGGTGCAAGGGGAATGTAACTGATAATCGCTCAAATCGGATCACCTTTTCGTTCATTCCCCATATAACAAATTATTTTTAAATTATTTTTAAAATCGAAGTAATCTGTGTGTGTCGCGTGCGTCTTTGTAAATCCACTGCAAATGCACAAAAAGTGTGTTTTTACAACAAATAATTTGCTTGTCCCGATTCTATAAACAAACATCACTCCGTGTTTGTTTTTTGTCAAAGGTAACTTCAGCCCTTTTTTTCTAAACAGAATAAGAAGTTCGTAACTAAGCAAGTAAAAAATAAAAATTTAAAAGCAAAATTATAACACAGTTGCGAAGCATATTGTTGTTGCCATTGAGAACAAAAAAAAAATTAATTTTTTATTTGCAGACCAGTGTTATTTTACGGCTCATAGAACGCTTGAATTTAAATCGTTGCTGTTAGTGTCGTTGATAATATTTTTGTTTCCTATGTTTTGCTTTGTACGCGTTGGTGTACTTTTCATGCATTTTAATTACTTTTCAAAGAATAGAATAAACATGTAAAAGAGCATTATAGCTTAGATTGAAACGTGTAAATACCTTTTTAATAGTTTCAGCGTTTAAACGTTTTATCAAAATTCTCTGAACATTACATTTAGGAATTTAGAAATTTCTCTTTCTATTTAACAAGGACATGTTGGACATTTATGCCAGCAATTGCCAAAGACTGATTGGAACGGAGCAACACCCAAATGGTACGCATCAATTTTCTATTCGAAGTAAGTTTCTAAACCGTGCAGGTGAAACTGCTTACATACCCTACACCTCTTCGCTTAATTCAGTGGTTTCCAACCTTTTTGTACCGGCGCCCCCCTTTTTAAAAAAAAAATTAATGCGCCTTGACTTTTTTTGTTTGTATCTGAAAATGATATTTTGGATACAGCTACATGCCCCCCTTACAACAGTATCGCGCCACCAGGTTGGAAACCACTGCCTTAATTAATAATTCACCAAAAATTCTACAATATTTTTATATTTATGCATAATTCGCATGAAAACCCTCATGTCGGAGGAGATATTCAATGTCAACGGGATCTAAGCTTAGCAAAATTCTGAAAATGAAGTTATTGTTGCTTATATGGGAAGTGGTCCGTTCCGATCTTCTTCGGCCAAATAACGTCAGTGTGGCAAATTTCATCAAAATATCCGAACAATTACGGCCTGAAGGTAAAATACGAGGAAATAAGATGGACAGAGGGACAGACGAGCTGATCTCGATTCAGAAAATGGCCCTGCCAAGTCGTTCTGGGCTGCTACATGCGTCTGCACAAACTTAAAATGTCCTGCTCCGCAAGTCGGATAGTGTGCAAAAAGCAAATGCGGAGAAGAAAAATTTAAACCAGAATCCTGCGATGCTTATAGAAAGCCCACGCCTGCAAAGCCACTTAACGAATTGTATGATGAATGCTATCCAGATGGGTGATAGAACAAAAATTTATTTCAAATTTTTTGCTTGAAATTTTGAAATCGTTTTCTTCGAAACAATGTTTGGCTTGAAATTTTAGCGTCCCTTTATATACATCTATATGTATATATATATATATATATATAAATACATATAGATACATAATATATTTTTAATATAAATCTAGAGAAATTGGTCCACTTTTAGCGACCGTAAGGTGATACTATCCTTTATGACCTCATGACCTTTGTATCGATTAATGGTAACAGTAAGGGCAAAGTGTATGCAAAGCGTCTCTCGTACCAGGTGGTTAACAAGCCAACCATCTAATTAGATATGAAAGCAAAAAGAAAAGATAAAGAAAGCAGATGTTTTACGAAATTGTAATTAGTGCGATATGTGAATCATATTTTCGGACAATGGTTGAGCTTTATACTATCAACATAGTCACTTATTTTATTTTCTAACAATATTTGGTTTATGTGACATTGTGACTATGTGGTCGTGTTTAGTGTTTTACTTGGGAATTTACGTATATGCTTGCGAAAAGGCCAGATAGCGTCGGAATTACTTTTAATTTTAATATTAATTATCGGAGAAGATGATACGCGCTGCGTTTAGTGCTTTTGTAATATAATAAGTCCGGCATTTGATGTTCTGTAAAAACAATCGAAGATCTCATTATGCATAAAAACTTTTAACATCGGCAGCGGAATGATGGACATCCCTTTGTCTGAATATTAGGAATATTTTCAATTGCTTACCCACACCATCAATACATGGAAATATACTGTAATTATATCCATCACCGAAAGACATTTAATCAAAACGTTTGCAACGTCCAAAAAGAAACTTCAGAGACCCGACAAATCTATATATTCTTGATCACCATCAAATTCTAAACCGATTTAAACTTATCCATCTAAATGTCCGTCTGTGCAATGTTCTCCTGCCGGTTGCACCAATCGGCTTCAAATTTTGCACAAAAATTTGGAAGTTCTGGCACGCAGGTGAGTATTGAAGTTGACCCAAATCGGTCAAAGGACACAACTTTAGTATCATATAATCTGAGAAACCGCAGCAGATGCATTTATATTCTATGCGTGGCCATGCAGCACCTGTAGAAGAATGGTACAAATCGGTCACGCCCACTCAATATTATAAAATATTGAGATTTCGTGCTTATATCAAAAGGTTTATGGCACCCAGAAACAAGCTTCAGAAATCAAAGAAAGGCTTCATATCGTTGATCAAAATTAAGCTGTGACGGGATATAAAAGGCTCGGTCACGGCCGAATATAATTTTCTTGCTTGTTATGTTACCAACGTTTGGAAGCATATATCAGGCATGCTGCACGGCACTCATTCATTGCTATTTTTAATTAATAGGATATTTTGAAATTATTTAACTATGTACGCCTTACGTAATGCGAACTTTATTTTACATAAAGGTAACAGCTAAGGTGTTGCAATGAACTCGCTTCGCTGAGTTGAATTTGGAGACCCAACTTGTTGCCAGAAATCGCTCGTCGGGATTAGAAATGCAGTCACACACTTCAACTGAAGAAACATGAAGCGTTTAGGAATTTCTAACCCGCATGCGTAAACTTAAAAGTGGATCCGATCCATCCACTATAGCGTTAAAAAGTTTGGACGCCGTTAAAAAGGGGAGGAGAGGGAGCATTTATTTACTCTTCAAGACTTGTGGCCTCTATTGATCTGATATCTAGGTCGTGCATTTACAGTACTAGTAAAAAAAAAAATCTCTATTCCTTAAGTGGGCTTTTGCAGTTGCGAGCATTCACGATGCGTTTTGCGAAGAATTCTTTTTCTATTTTCAGAACAAAAGTGGAAGTTTATACGGTGTATGTGTTGTACTCTATAAGTCTCAAATAATAAACACAGAACGCAAAGGTATCCGCGATATTTGTTGCAAAGACGTGCGGGCGTTATAGGCGTGTTCTTTGGTCTGTTTGAGTCAATCTCAAATTCTTCTCCAAGTTAGTAGGCGTTCGTTTTGGCTAACGGGAGAATGTTTGCCACAAATACTACACAGTTGGACAGACAGGCTGATGGACAGACGGACGTGCTTAAACCGATTCAGAATTTAATGCTATTCAAGCCTATATGTACTTTGCGTGGTCATTGGAGCTTCATTCCGAGCACTGCAAACGTTTTCACGTGAAGGGTGTAAATACGCAAAACAAACGAACACCCTTTTCCAACACACCCGGTGAAAATTTGGTTTAGTTTTTGAGGTGACCTTATGATTGGTGCATACCTTTTCGGAAATGTTGCCGCTTGGAGAGTGAGTGGGTGAGGGGATGTGTTTTTTTTATTTAGTACTGCGGATAGGGATGACATTTATTTTCAGGAGGACGGCGCCATCTGCTGCAGGAATCGTGAAACAATAGTTCGGATTGGTCTGGTGAAAGACCTAATTTTAAATCACTTAATCTTTGCGAGAACTTAGAACCTTTAGCTGAGCATGTGTATGAATTTTTTATCTTAGCGAGGACTTACAACGCAATCCGCTAATGTTTGGTGACCTTTTGCTTTATAGAAACGCAGAATTGCGAACAAATATTTATAAAAGACTCTTAGGATGTAATCAAAGCAATTTGTCCTTTAACAAGAGTCGTTGAGCTGCATTAAAATATCTCCGTTACATCATTTAGGAAAACTGTGGAAAATCATATCTTGTTTTCAATCTTATGAAAGCTTTTTTGTTTGCTCTTCCACTTGTATAGATACGCCGTAGGTGGTGTAGGTAGTGTTTTAGTAAATCCATTTAAGACAAATCTTTTTTGCCTTTATAAGAACTTGGAGTCGTTAAAGCACTTCGGCAGCAAGGTTCATCGAGCATTAAAGAAAGAAAAAACAAAGTTTTAATAAAAGCTTTAATCGTTTATAGGAGTTTTTTTCTTTCTTTTTATTTATTTATTTTATTTTTTTTTTTTGTTTTATGCCGAAAGTAAATGTTTGAAAAGTTTTTTATATACGAAATATTAGAACTCGACAAAGAGGGGAGGTACGATTCTTGCCACCCTTAGTGCTAACGTGGAACGTTATGTTCCTTGTAAAGGTGAGCGCACGTATTTGCTTACGTATAAGTATATGTATATATGTATTTTTAGTATTATTGTTATAGTGTTTTTGCATTGAATTTTTCTCAGTCGCTCAGTATGTTTGTTTACATTTATTTTCATTCTTTTTTTTTTTTTTTCACACAATACTTAGTAACGGCCTAACATAGCCCGTTTCTTTTCTCTTTTTTTTTTCTGCATTTTTTGTACCTTATTATAGGAATACCTTGTAATTTATATAAACTGACATTTCAGTTGTTGTTTTTATTGTTGTTTCGCTTGTTGTTGTTGTTGTTGTTGTTATTATTATTATTATTATTATTATTATTGTTCTCATGCCGCCATTATTTTAAGACTATTGTTTACAAGGGAAACCGTAGAGAGACAAACTGGCAGAAAAGTGAAGGGACGAAATAAACATAAACGCCTTTCTAGCCTGAATTTTTCAATAATTTTCTGTACAAAGCAATACAATCCTTTTTGCTACGGATATGTTACGTCTACGTATATGTACGTATGTAGTTTTCTTATACGAAAGCGTTACACACTTTATGTACATATCTATGTACTTTCGTGTATTTTTCTTCTTTTTTTTTTTTGTTGTTGTTGTTTGAATTTTGTTTACATTAGTTGCAAATTGTTTGCATTTAGTCACGGCTGCCTCTTTATTTTCTAACCATTGCACTCTCACATGCATGCATGCATATATATATATATATATATATATATATATATATATTTATATATATCTGAACATGAATACACACACAAATATGCCTCCCAACAAACATATTCGAATACTATTTTTTATTTCCTTTTGTTTTTGCCGTTTGTTATATTGTGTATCCCTTCCAGTATATACAGCTTTGTGCACCTTTTCATTAAGACTCTACTCTACAACGGACTTGTACACGCTGTCCTGTGTATGTGTTTGCTTGTCCGTACATGGTAGGATAAATGTTAGTAAATGCGTGCGTACGAATGTATGTATATATATATATAAATATATATATATATATATATATCACCCATTTGCTTGCTTGAGCACATTTTCAAGTTGCGGAAGCAAATTGCGCGTGCTAAAGTTGTCGAATCTTTGTCGTCTGCTACGGTTACGGTTGCTGCTTAACAACTTTGAGAAGATTGTCATACATCTATGTTTATTTGCTTGCACATGTATGCGTTTCTGTGTTGTATGCTCATGTCTTTTTTTTTTGTTTTTTCTTGTTATTGCTTGTTTTTGTTTTTGTTTTGCTAGGTTGTGTTTGTTATAAACCGGGAGGGTTCGTTTGTTTATTCCTTTCCTTCCTTCCACATATTACGTTACTTCGTACGGCGTATTTCCCCTCCCTCCTCCGCCCGCCCCTCTGTTCGTCTAATGCCCGAGGATATGATGATTCTATGGCAAAATTATAGGTTTCACGAAATAAAGTGTGAAACTCTGCTCAGCATCCTTTTTGAAAGCCAAACAACAAGGCTTTTGATTTTGCATTTTGTTGATGTTTGTATTGTAGAATGAAACACATATATACGCATACATACGCATGCACATACACACTCATATATATATATAATCTTTAAATACTTACACGTACATAAAATACAATACATACAACAACAACGATAGCAACACAATTTGATATGTTTGTTGGCCAGCCGTACGCTTTTGAAATGAGTGCAGTCACACTGTTTTATTAATGCATGCTTAGTGTACGTGTGTATATACGTTAATGGCTGTATATATATATATGTGTGTGCAAATGACACTTACATTGCCAGCGATTTAATCCGAGATTAAATTCTCAGAGTTTCTCCTTTTTAAGGCAAACGTGTTATGTGTGTGTTTGTGATTTATCGCTATTGAAATCTTCATAGAAACTATAATATTATGTAATTGACTTTTTAAAAAGTAATTTAACCTACACTCGCTCGCTTGCTCCCTCCCTCAGAGACATACGCATTTACTTACAATAAAAAGAAAAAAAAAAAGAAATGCAAATAAGAAGAAGAAAAGATAAATACGTATTTAAGTGCTTACTTTTTATTTAAACATACCCACACACACATTCATCTCTTTACATGCATATATAGATATATGTACTTATGCAGAATTTTAAGTGTTTCTATTGATAACCAGGGTGAATGTTACCTACCGCCACCATACCACCGTTAGCTTCTTTGAGCACTTGAACGTATTGCAAATACTTTTGAATTAAATAAGATAAACGAGGAAGTAACGATTTTGGATTTAAGTACCGTGAGAGGAGAAAGTGAACTTTCATCGAAATTAAGAATAAACGCAAATAAATAAATAAATCATTCGACAGCGAGGTCTATACATTTCTCGATATTTACTTCAATCACTAACAGTTTACTTTTATTTTAATTAAAAGTTTTCACATCTTTTGATTGCTTATCCTCGGGAGATGGATGCTTGTTTTGTAGAGCAAAGACTTTATTAATTTTCGCTTGATCGTTTTAAATATGAATTCAAAATTGTATACGAATTCAAAATTAATCATATCCATGAACGATGCATTGATTTTGTCAAATGGTTTTGCAACGCCCAGGAGAAAGCCACAACACTGGAGAAGATTGGCCTGGCACACCCAATATTATGGCATATTAAAATTTTAGTTTTTTTCTCAAAACCTTTATAAAGCCCAGAAGCAAGTTTCAAAAACCCGATAAGCTTCGTAAAATCTTGATGAGGTTCGTCTGTCCATCTGTCCGCCTTCCCAACTGTGTAGTATTTGTGGTAAATATTCTCTTCGTTAGCGAAAATCATTTGAAAGTGACTTAGGCTTTTCAAAGGACACGCCTACAACGCCCTTGCAAAAGCTTGCAATATTTCTCGGATTTCAAGGCGATAGTTTGAGTTTTGTGCCCGGGAGAAAGTTTACATTCGACATTATACGGACGGACGGACGGACGGACGGACCGACATGACTAAATCGATTCAAAATTTGATGGTACTCAAAAATAAATAAATTGGATGGAGGGAGGGGAAGGGGGATGGGCGGTCTCTGAAACTTGCTTCTGGTCGTTGTAGGAGAATGTTTGCTGCAGACATTGCACGAACGAAGAGACGGGGGGAAAGCGCTCTGAAGCTTGCTTCTGGGTGTTTCGACAAAAATTAATATATGCTCCTCATCCCTCGGTGATGGATATAAAAATTTGAGAAAAGTTTGAGTTCGCCTTGTAAGGAGATGAAAAACGTTACTACAGTGTTTCGAAAATGTTGCCTTTGCTTTCATATTATTTTTACTTTAAATTTTATTCCGCAGGAATTTGAATTTATTATTTATTTTAAATCACTATTCCCTTACGATAGTCGTAGGATAGCAATATATTGCCCGAATTCAAATTTGAAGGAGAAAAGTTTTTGCTTTTTGTTTCTTTTACTTCCTTCAAGCAAAGGTTAATTGCAATGTAATCTTTGGCTTTTGGCCAAAGTTTGCTTTGCTTTGCTCTGTTGTGTTCCAAAATGAATATTCCGCTTTTGAGTTTTAAGGATCAGTGAAACAGAGACATTTCTTGTTTTTTTTTTTTCTTCATTTTTCATCGTTCGTTCAACAAACTTTAAGTAGTTTTTAGCTACTTAGACTTAATTCCTTGACTGGCAAATGGAGCGTAGAGTGTGTTCCGTCAATCCTTTTGCAGAGCGTTGAATAGTGTTGTACGTTCTTGTACGCAAATGAAGAGTTGTTGCTAATATTGTTATAATGACAAGGTTCATAGTAAAGAAAAGACTTAAAAGTAAAAAAGAGAAAAAGGAGAAAAAGGAAAAGATAAAAACTTGTTTTACTTTAAAGAATGACCAAAGAAAACATAGATGCACACATATCTCTACAAACACTTAATAATTATGCACAAGAATATGTGTTTACATTCTCTTGAACTGCAGACGATGATGGTCTGAGTATTGCTTTTTCAGTAACGGTCATTTATTTTTGACCACTACACCAAAGGGTCAAGTACCTGGACTAGGTGTTAAGTGCATTACAAACGACACACAGGTATTAAAATAACCTATTACAAGGAAATGGTAGGAACACATTAAACACGTATGCATGCGGGCCGTGTACACAAGTGTTAAAGTAAAAGAGCATCACCACAAAAACGAAAGGAAAACAAAAAAAGAAATGCTTAATCCATGAGGTACATCAGTTTTTGTGTAATATGTTGCTTTGTTTGTCCTTTTCCTCTTCTTTTTTTTTCTCTTTGTCTCCTTCAAACTATCGTTCGAATTTCTTAAGGGACTTTAGCTATGCCTGCATGTATGCGTGCATGTATATGTGCATGTTTTTAACTCAATAATAGTTTTCAGAAAGTACCTATTTGCACAGTGCATTGTATTACCTGATTGTTAACCTACAGGTTACAAAAAATTGCTAGTTTCACTCTGCAGAGTACAATGACTTTAGAAGCTTCTCGTTGCAGTGCCATTGTGAAGATGTAATCCACAATGCTTTTAGCACTCGCTATTAATGCTAATAATGCTTTTGTTTTCAACCTTCAGCCCAGATACCAGACATTAGGTGCTTGTCTATCAGTGTATATCACCCTAAAGAAAATGCCCTCTCAGTCAGCAGTAGTTAAGGGCTAAGACGCGCTCTAAACTTTTCAGGAAATCTTGCCGACAATATTTGTATGAGACCCGAAAATGAAATTAGTTTCTATGCCCCACAGATGTACACCAGAAAACAGGGCAAGCGGTAGAATACTCTCGCATCGTAAAAGGTCAAAGCACGCGAACTTTTTTGTAGAAGTTTTTGAGACTTTTTTTTTACAGTCTAATAGATGCTTCGAATCTTCCAGAATATGTGAGAAAATCATTATCTGAATGACTTTTTTTTTTTTGCTTGAAATTTCAGACTTTTTCACAAGCGCTCGGTAAAGACATTCTGCGTCAAATGAATTTCTGCTGGAAATGTCTTATCTGTTGATTTCTAACTTCCCCAACATACTAAGGAAGTCCTTTGGAAAGTGTTTATGTTGTTTGTGCATAAAGACCAGCTGCATAGCCGTGTAGATAATAGTCGCGATTACGAAATCGCGTTCGATCATAGCTCAATAGCTCAGTGCGGTTTGATCATACCTCGTCCTTGGCTACAGTATGGATAGTCCACTAGACTGCAACCGAGCTCCGTTTCTCTCCTTTTTTCCCGCTACCACGTTCCTCCTAATAAACCTTGACCTTAATAAAAGAAAACCATCGAAAAGTATTTCCAATGCCTCTGCCAAGACATTAAAAGATTCAAATAAGAAGATTTTGATATTGAGAATGGACTCGGCTCGGGAATTGTAAATTTTCTTGCTATTGTTTCTGTCGCTTTACAACAAATGAAATGTAAAACGTGGGAGCCTGTCTTTAACAGATGCAGCAAAGCCGGCCCTTTTCACGACAAAATTGTCGAGAATAGAGACTGAAGAAGAATGTTGACTCATTTTTTTGGTGCTGGAACTACTAATGAAAAGACTTAATAAAAAATTGATTATAATAAAATCAGTAAAAACAATTCTATTGACTACGATCCACCTCTACCATTTCCCTTTATGCATTTATTGATACAACTACTTTTGAAAATAGGGGAAGTGTTCGAAATCCGAACCATTTTTCACAGCGTTCATTTTTGGGCCAAAATACGTCGGTGAACCAAATTTCATCAAAATATCTTCCAAATTACGACCTGTAGGCTGAACACGAGGTAACTTGGACTGAGGGACAGGCAGGCAGATAAGCTTAGCTCGATTCCGAAAGTGATTCTGAATCAATCGTATACATCCGCACACACTTAATATGCCATTCTACCACAAATGGTGTAGAATATAAGAAAATGTCTATAGCATTTACCACAATTTTGAACGCGTTTTTTTGAAAGTCGATTTCATTCACTTTTTTTTTTCCAATATTTTTAAAAAAATCTTCGTTAATCTCCGAGGAAACATGTGGTAATGAAGTTTCCATAAGTTAATTTAACAATTATCATGTTACAGAAGCTAACCTTAAAGTTAAACGTTTTCGTTAAAGTAGTGGCCAGTTAAACAACAATTATTATCTTGAATTTATTCCCGGTATTTCTCTTTTAGCTGTAAGTATGTAGATGAAATGATTTTTTCCCCCTGAGTCCCTTTAATTGGAGATGGCTCGGGAGAATGGCAATGGTGTTGAATTTTTTACTGTGTCAAAAAATGTTATTCCATACGCCTTTTGTAGTACAAGCGTTTATTAAGTTTGGACGGATGTACGCAACAGCCAGAAAGACTTGAGATAAACCCGCCTTTTATTAGGCCGATTAATTCAGAATCATTTTTTGCATCCATCTAAGCTTGTCTGTCCATCTTTCCGTCTCCTCTTATATGTTCAATCTGCAGGCCATAAACACTCGGATGTTTGAATGAAATTTGGTACACCGACATGCTTCGACTTAAGGTGTTTTGCACGAAGGTGTTTTGAATCGGACCATTTTTTCAATCTCTTTCCATATGACGCTTTATTTTAAAGAGCCGTTATATGAACAAGTGTACGGTACCGTAGAGTGCGCCGTGGCCCACCATAGTGTTTTTATTTGTTTTTTTTTTTAATTCAAACGTGTCCATGACAATGTTTTCCCCAGAGTCCCTTCAATTAAAGATATCTCATGCGATTAGCTTTGGTGTTGAATTTTTTACAATTTTTAAAAAATAATTTCTTTTTTTTCTAATAATTGATTATATGCTTAGCAGCCTTCGGGAATATTACTATTCTACAGCCTCCCGTGTCATTCCATCGAAGTTGTCAAAAATGCGCTTTTTTACGGTGTGGTACAGTGGCTCCCTTCTTAACCCGAATGCTTGTAGCTTTGATTGATAACATGATGTTGTTTATGTTTTTGTTATTTTGTTTAAATAGAAACTAGGGAAAGTTATTATTTTTACGCTTGGTAATCTCAATGCTAGTAAATTCAAATTATTTATGCTTAAATGTATTTACTCTACTGTATGTATACACCTTGTAGTTTATGCGGACTTTAGTCAACGCTTTATTGCAATTTAAATAAATTGTTTTTGTATTCTTTAATCCTGCAATTATTGCATTTGTTTTACATCAATGTATCAGTAATTTTAGCAAAAAGTGTACCGCTATATATGTCTAGCTGTACTGCTTCCACGTTAATATTGTACAGCGTTCATATTCAACTCTTATCCCTTCCAATTAACAACTTAATAAATTGTGCAACAACGATATGCAGTTTGATATGATTACGAGAGATGCGGCCATAAGTCCATCTGCAGTAAGTGCAAAAAATCAACTGCCAACTGCGCTGCCATCAATGTAATCGGTTTGATTGTTTTCTGTATTGATACGGATTATAAATAATTGCATACGTTCGGATATCGAGCATATATTCTTTTCAAAGCCCGTATTGATGGTGAAAAAAGAAAACTATTTTTATTACAAACACTTTCTATTGACAATTATACGGAGATTATTATTTATATATATTATAAGTTTCATTCTTTCTCTCTCTCTCTCTCTCTCTCTCTCTTCCTCTCTCTCTCTCTCTCTCTTTCTCTCTCTCTCTCTCTCTCTCTCTTGTTATTACATAGCGGCCTTATGAAGCAAAACTGCTTACTCTTGCACATGAAAGATTCTACATTAATTCCTTACCCGCTTTCGCGCAATAACGACTTATGTATGATTCAAAAGGCTTATCTATCACGCATCTTATCAAAGATTACAGTCCAGAGTTACAAATATTAAGTCGTAAAAGGTTTAAATGAAAGAATAAACTAAGATGGTCGTTGGTCCGTAGCGTTTGAAAGCTTTTAAAAATAAACATAAATGCGCAGCAATACCTGAGCATTAAGTAAATATGAAATTTGTAAAAATTTGCTTTTTTTAAATGAAATATTTTTTTAAGGAAATACAAATTTATTATTTATTTGCGCACGGATAGCATGTGTTTGTATATGTAGGTGTGTATGTGTGTTAGCAATTTATGTCATATAATAAAAAAACTGTAACATATTGACGGCATGGGTTGATTGTGCAAGCGGGTGTCTATATGCACGTACATATATACATATATGTAAGCGGATGAATTTTTGTTTTCATTTAAGCTTTAACGTATTATTTATTTAGGTCTTCAAATATTAAAAGGGATTTGTTTTACTACCTTTCATATCGTTTTTGTTGATTGTTATTTTTGGCGATTAATTACATATTATATGCATGTATGTATGTATACATAAACAAAATATATACGAAATGTAGACGCAAATGTAAATATATATAGGATATATAGACACGCGCGCACGCAATCAAACACATACATACACATACACACACAAGCAGGAGACGACGTATACATTTTAGAATTGTAGGTATCTTGAGAGGATATACACATGTAGTGCGTGTGTGTATGTGTGTGTGTGTGTGTGTGTGTGTGTGTGTGTGTGTGTGTGCAAATACGTCACACCAACATTACGATACATATTAGAATTGCATTTTAAAATAACATCAAAGCGGTCATTAGGCGTGTGGAGGAGGGGAAGGGCGGAGGCTACTACAACAGCCAACTCATTCTTTGTAGCGACGATTTTTCCTTTGAGATGACAAGAAACGTTATGGTATAATAATACTTGAGGAAGTTACAAGGCACACACGTAAGTGGTGGCTGAAGAAGTACTTAGGGTATGCAAGCAAACTTTATTTGTATATGCTATTGGCAAATATTTGATTGTAAACACCCGATTTTCGCCAACTTTCGCCTAAAAAAGGAAAACCCTCGGCTAATAAATAGTGTTAGAATAAACTTTGACGAAAATCGCTTACGTGCTTCACTTTAAATTGTTATTTCAAGAATATTGCAAAAGATTCGATTGAAAAGAGCACAAACGCATTCCCACAACCATAAGGCCGTCCACGTTCAAGTATTCTTCCTCTATCTCTGCCCTCAGAGGTTGTTTGTTAGAAGACGCAGCTTTCGTTGCGTTTGTCAAATACAGAATCGCAACGTTTTTACTATGCTTGTTGCGAAACAACAGAGAAAACAAATCCAAAATTTATAACTCTCTCTACGAATGCATGCTCGTCATGGCGCGTTTTTATTTTTCTGACAGAAGCATTAACTTTTTGCGAATCGATCTCATGGTAGTTTATTTTATTGTTTGTTCGTTTGTTTGTTCATTTTAAATGCTTCTGAATGAACATAAACTCTTTTCGAGGAAAGTTTCATTTTTGCGACCAGGAGGAAGTTTTGTGCTGATATTGCACAACAACAACAAGCCGTAAAACCGAAAGACGGACATGCTTAAATCGATCTAAAGCTTAATGCTGGTCAAGAATATATAAACTGTATGGTGTCGTTTGGGCGTTGCAAACGTTTTACCAAATGTGTCCCTTTCCCGCGGTGCTCGTTATAAAAATACACATTCGTTTTTAGCTTGAGTAATAAACCGCGAACATATCTCAATTAGCAAAGAGGATCCACCGCAAGAGGCGAAAAAATAAACTAAAGGATAAACGAAAATATCGTTGACAAGCAACGGTGCTGGACAATGGTGCTTGGAATTGCACATACAATAGCTTTACAGGGACGCCTAATAGCCACCCTAGTATATAGACAGAAATGTTTGCTCAAATAAATTGTTACGGCAGAAAACATTATTCATTTTCTACTGTCGCTCATCTTTGTGTAACGTACGTACAGACAGATGTATGTCTGCGTTTTAACGTCTGCACCTGGCAGGAGCCTTAATCAGATGGGTTGCCTACAACTATTGGCAATCGAGAGCTGAGTTGATTGGCGACTCCTCAGGGACAGAGACAATCCCCATTGAAGGGGACCTCGCTACCCTGAAGTACCGCAATAGAAAACGCGTGTGTGCCAAATTCCTGTTTAGTGGTCTACGTCGGGGCCTATCTAAGCTCTCTCTTAAATAGCTCCTCGCCAAATTTTAGGGCAACCACAGCCACCACGAATACGTCCCGAAGGGCCGTACCCAGCAGTCAGGCAAGTAGACATTCGTCCGGCATTCCGATGGGTAGTGTGCATCTTCCTGCCGGAGCAATCGTACTTTGGGCAACCTGACCCTCGTGGACACCCTTTAACTTCTTGGCTTATCGTTCAACCAAGAACTTACGCCAAGCTATACAGCTTTGGGTGACCTCATCCTCTACGCATTCAGCACTTGCCCTTGGACTATCCATACGTCCCGGAAGGCCGATCGAACGTACGATAATAGTGGACGCCCTCAGCGAGTTTGTAAAAATGGAAATCTTGCACAAGATTACATTGTGGGGTTTAGATGATTGTCCATTGAAAGGCAGCGGACATACGAGATATTTCAAAATGCATAGTGTATCGTAGTGCATTGATTGAGTAACTAGACTTGGACCTGAGAAAACTCAGCCCGAGATGGATGTCGGCTTATCGGTTAAAGTTTATATACACTTCTGTTAGAAAAATATTTTATTATTGCAAACTTGAAAAAGAAACTCGAGCGTAATGCATTTGCTGATGATGGACCCTGTGATTGTTTTGAGTGATTGTTTTGAGAAGCCCAAGGAGTTAGTATGCAAGCAGATGACTCCTATTCCTCTTGATGATGGATTCACCTCACTGAGATGAATGTGGAGCAAATTAGTCAGACGTCATGCCTCTCCGACTGAGCACTCACTTTAACTACAGCTAAGTACGATCACAAACCGCACTAACATTTGAACCCACAAACTCAGACTTGCTACTCAGCTCTATGGCACTCAAGCAAATAAATTAGAGAAACGGGATGGCCTTCAGCTGAGACAATGCTATACCAATACATTGAGTTTAATATTAAACTCAAAGCAATTAAATTTAATGAGTTTTTCAATTTTCTCAATTCTCGTGAACTGAAGGCTGTCTTCAATTTTGTTTTTCGTACATTTAAAAATTAAATTCATTTTATCTTTATACCCATCACCGAAAGATAGGGGGTATATTGATTTTGTCAAAACGTTTGCAACGCCCAGAAGGAACCATCAGAGACTCCATAAGGAATACATATTCTTGATAAGGATCAAATTATAAATTGATTTACGCATGTCCGTCTGTCGGTGTAAAGTCTATTGTGAACCTTTTCCTATGGTGGGTACGCTACCCTGTCGGTTTAACCCCACGATGCCCGATGACACACGGGTTAATTTTGCGTCACCGGCACCCTCCAGAGAGTTAGGGAATCCCTATAAGCTAGGGGGCTAAACTACACTGAAGAAAGCAGATATATTTATTGTGTATGGTTCAATAAACCCACTCTAGGGAGTGTTGAGGCTTATCATTACCTCTAATTATACGCGTAAGGAACCACCACGATACACCCCGAAGGGCCGTACCCGGCAGTCAGGATTCACACATTGGTTAACTGCTGCGTTTAAACTGAGGACTGGACATACTAGCTTCCACCGCGGTTTCGACATGTATGTAAATATATAAGCTTCCCCCCGAGGGATCTTGACAAGCACCAATCTGCAGTACACCAATGCTCTCACCTCTACCCATAGGTACTCGACGAAGTGATTGGGCTCCTGACCTCCGTGGAGCTTAAAGTTAGTCTTGCCTTCGGATTAATCATGCAATCCCGGCTAGCACCGGACTACACTTCTTAAAGATATCGGGTGCTACAGCTGACATGACGGGCGATACCCTGCTTAGTAGATCAACGTATTTTGCTTAACCAGTTACCAGTTGTTGTTTAGTATGTCCTTCTTAGCAATAATCTTTATGACAAAAGAGTGCTCCTTCCAGTGAACAGCTAAGCTATCCTTCAGACAACATATCGCCAAGTTATAGATAGTTAGGTTTTTTGCTCATCGCTCATAAAGTACAGGAGATAAATGTACAAAAATTTCAACGCATATTCTATGGGCGATGCTGTAGATTTTGCGTATAAAAATGGGAACGATTGATCACGCCTACCCAATGCTATAGTGTGTCATAATTTAAAACTTTTTCCAAAACAAAGAAACCAGCGGTGATGGCACGACCGAATATAATTTTCTTACTTGTTTTGTTTTTTAATTCAAAATCTCAAAAAAGTATTAACCGTTTGGACTCTATTACATGTGACCAATTGTTTCAAATATTTTGCCAGCCGCTTTCACGGTCGGTCATAAAACTGAAAGAAATTTTATTTTGTAACGTTGAACTCCGTTCACCGTCTCTGTCGCGCATTGTCAAGGGTCGGTTCTGTTTAATAAGTTAAATTAGTCGTTGACCAGTGTACAGAGAAATCATTCGTTTCCCTCTCTCTCGGTTGCTGTTCTTTGGCACAAATTTCTCTTGCATTTCTATTCAGTATTAGTTTAACGTACATCTTCATTAAATGCCTCATGTGGACCATAATGAAAATTGTTAAAAGAAAATAAATAACTGTTTTCCGATGTAAATCCATTTAGGCTTTCATGCGCAATATTATCTAATTCGCTTTTGGGGGGATTTGCAAGGTTCATGCAAATAATTTGGCGAACTAAGCGCAAAAGTTCAGATGTGAGATATTAAGTGAATTTTGAAAAACTTTCTCTCAATGGTTATATACATATATATATATATATATATATATATGCATAATGCAGTATAACAAAAGTGCTTAATAGGCTTAAATACATTCATACAAACGCTCTTAATTATTTAAATAAAAAATTACCTCTTACGACTGTGTCTAAATTAATGTTTAGTAGTGTCATTCATAAAAGTAATTTGATCCTCATGTAAACACACACTTGAATACATATATATATATATATATATATATATGTATGTGTATGTGTGTGTGTGTGTGTGTGTGCACACTAAAGCAGAGAAAAAGAGCCTATTAATCA
>KK502689.1:275589-339159 GCA_000688735.1 Glossina austeni
CATTTCAGTAGGTTGAACCAAACGTACGTTCTTAAGGAGTGTGGCGGGGTCTAAACTAGTCTGTCCGTCCGGCTTCTTTGTCCGTTGTTGTGCGTTCAGCTTATAGACTGCACTTTTTGAGATATTTTTGGTGAAATTTGATAGATTGACGTTTTTTTGATCCAAAGATGAACGCTATCGAAAATTTGAGATTTTGATCGGTCAATTTTTTCAACCATTTCCCGTATAACACCTTTTACACAAAAATTATTAATTTGAAAATAAATTTCTTTTTTTAATTTAAATGATTTTTTAATTTTAAAATATCTCACGTATCTCTCCAGCAGCTGCAGGCATGTGGACGAAATGAATTCTCTTAAATTTCAAGTTAAACTGTGATCACAATACATGCAAGCACCTAATATATTAAACTACTATTATGTTAGTGGCAAGTCGGTGTTCCCGGATTCAAATCTCAGAGCGGCAGAGTATATTTAGTCGTAGCTGTGGTGAGAGTTGGCCAATTAGTAAAGGCATAACACTTAGCAATCAAACACATACTCATTGCGGTCACTCTCTATCTCTGTCTTTTTCATTCGAACCGTCAGCGCTTTACACGCATAGAAGACACATTCTGAGCGATTGGTCATAATAAAAACAAAGGATATTAGATTTGGCTCTAATTAAAATAAGTTCTTTCTTATCAAAGTCGTCAATCGCCCTATTCAAGTTTACAGACTGATATTCAAATGTCAGGCGATTCGGTGACATTTCATGAAACTTTGTGCTTCCTAAAGTTAAACCTAATAACGTAATGCTTATAAAATTTAAGACCAAAACGGTTTTCTTTAAACTTGTAAAAGTTAACACGTTCGCGGTAGCAGTGTTAGTACATACAATACAACATAATTAATGTAACAGGGCGTAGCACAATTTTACAGTTCTCTCAGGCTAAAAACAGGGAATTTTCAAATACTTTTTCGCTTTCGATATGTAGACAAAGAAAGGGCCAATAAATTTTCTGTATTTGCTTTAAGCCGAAGATATATTTGATTCCTTTGAGTCATTTTTTTTTTTTTTAATACGAAGAAAATGTGCAGTAAACCATTTCTGGGCTAACTAACCTCATTACCATATGCTAACGAATATTTCCATGCGGGGTTTTCTTCGAAATTTTTCGACTTCTTTAGGTGGAGTGAATTTCTTCCTAAAGGCTCCTTTTAATAATAGATAAAATACAAAAATTTCAGGAACTTATACATTATACTACAGACATTTCCGGATTAAATTATTAATCAATATTTTTTAGACTACTTACCAGTCAATGTCAATAAGGTATTGAAATTTTTGTATTGAAAACAGAGGCATTTTGTATGACGATGAGAAAAAGGATATTTTATTCGAAGTACACTTTTCTCACCTGTCTGACAATCTATGGATGCCACGCCTTCATGAAATATTCCTTTCTTGTCACGAATCATTCTTCGACTCGTTTTTTTCACATCTTCGTATGCTTCGCATCGCTAATCGCGGTGCGAGCAACTTTTAATCGGAAAGACTCGACTCTAATGAGCAAGTCGCATGAACTAACTATTACCAGTTGAGTGCTTCCGACGTATCACGAACTGTCCTTGCCATACGCATGGATGGACAGATGACATGCAAAAAAGAACTATTTTGTTGATATTCCGATAGGTTCTTGAACATCGGAATCGATAAATTGCTGTTAGTAGCAAGCAGTAGGAGTTCAATATTAATCGTCTCACCACACTTTGAGAGACGACGTCCTTTTAGTCCCACCAAACACAGAGTATCGTCTTCTTGCCATAGCGATTAAGCTTTGTAATAGACGTGGATGGAACTATTCATGGATTTTTGTTCCTGTGATTCTCAAGTGGGTCTACTTTTCAGCCCGAATAATGGCAAGATGCAAAGGCGACGAAAAAGTGGTACCGATGAATGCTCTTTTTGTAGTACAAAACTTCACATTTTCATGGTTATTTGTTTTTTGTATGTTGAGATTGAATGGCTTGAGCCAATGACAAGACTTCATAGTCTTTTTCCTACATTGAGGTATGTGTTGATGTTATGACTGCTTAGTGTTATCAAGTGTCCAAGTTATCAAAAAAAAAAACAACATACCTTCAGACTGCTAAAGTCATCTACTGCCAAATTCCGATTCCATATAATTCGCAAACTGATCTAAAAGTAAAACAATAAAGCCGTTGAGTGTTTTAAGCAGACTTTAGCGACCTACGAATATGTAGCTCAGCAATGCAATCAAAATTTTAGTAAGTTCATAACCGTGGACGATTATAAAGATATTATCATTAAGATTAAACAGGAAAGTCGTTATTGTCCTGGTACCAAGAGATCCCCGCATTTTACAAAAACACATGTCTGCAGAAGTTTTACACGAAAAGCTCAAGATATGCGTGCAAAATTACAGGAAATTAATAAGAAATACTCGGCAGACATTGAGGTAAACACTGCCAGTGATAAAAGGGGAAAAAAAGGGAAGAACGAATGACAAAAAAAAAAAATCGAAAAAAAGACAACAACAACTACGACAACAGCAGCGGCTATATGACAGGATATAAAACAGGCGAAGTAAAAGAGAATTTGATGAGACCGTTCGTTGTAATAGGTTTTTTCATGCAAATTTTAAATATGTGTGTATGTGCTTGTATATTACTACAATATATATAATTACATTAGACGTCATAACGAAGCCGTAGACGAAACCTCATGATGATTGGTGGTCTCAAAAAATGTGGTGGCATTTTTTACTTTTTTTTTTGCTTCCCTACGCTTAAATCAAATTTGTTCACATAAAATATTGCATTTGAAAAGGGGTTAGAAATAAGATTTTCATAAAGAAAATGGCGGTTTATATAATAGATAAATAAGCGAAAAACTTGTATTTAGCTTACGGCAAATTTCAAATATCCACCACTAACTTATGTCTCTGAGAAACATTTGTTCCCAGTCTCAAATCAATCAATATCTGTGGAAGATTTACGCAAATGTATGCCGAATATATGAAAAATGTCGCTTCGATTGGATTTTTAGGTAATTGAAGGAACGTTTGTGGTGGAGATGGGGGAGGAGTTCCGTCCATATTTTAATATTTTATCTAAGTACCCTACTTAGTGCACTACGCCATATGCTATATTAATTCTGGAGACGGTTCAGAAACTCTGAAAGCATATATCGATGGATGGATGGACGTAAACAATAGAGTCTGAATATTTCGGTGTCGAAAAATGGCGGCATTTAAGGTCATGTATTCAAAATGGGTGGAAAACATTTTTTAGCCTAGATTTTTAAGTAATTGAAGGAATGCTTTTGGGGAAGAATCCGGCCCATCTTTCAACGCTTTCTCTAACAACACTAATTAAGGGACTAGTTCTATTTCCTTATGCTTTTTTAATCCTGGCGATCGTTTAGGAACTCCAGAAGCTTAAATGGATGAACGGACAGATGGACGGAAACAAGGAAATGTGAATTTTCCTTTGCCGATACATGGTGACATTTAAGATCATTATTCGTTGGAACTCTAAAAGCATGGATGGACAGGCGGACGTAAAAAATAAAGTCTCAATATTCTGTTTTTATTTATTGCAATAGTGTTTTTGTCTGCATGTAAAAGCATATCAAAGCACAAGCCGCTAACCCGGTTTCCCTTGACTCATAATACGTGCGTAACTTATAGTTATTTGCGAGCATTTCAAACTGAATGAATGAACGGCTAAACGAAACTGAATGAATCTAAATGACATATTTCGTTGCTTTTGTGAACATAAAACCGAAATTTATGAAATATAAACAACAAAAGAGTAATTTTTGGTGTGTTGCTATGGAAATTGAAATTGAAAAACACACGAAATTGTTCCGCTCATTAACCATTTCAGCAAAATATGAAATTTGGGTTTAAAGACTCACGAATTTCACGAAAATTTAATTTAAAAAAGTTTATTAAAAAGAAGAGATCAATGAAGCATTTAAAGTCAATAAAAAAAAAGAGAAG
This sequence comes from Glossina austeni, assembly GCA_000688735.1. Classification (NCBI taxonomy): domain Eukaryota; kingdom Metazoa; phylum Arthropoda; class Insecta; order Diptera; family Glossinidae; genus Glossina; species Glossina austeni. Next base: position 279,599 of record KK502689.1, read on the forward strand.
AAAATTAGAAACCAAGCCCTCAAGTCATTAGCATTTAACCACAATTTTGTGCACATATATAGTATTTTTCAATATAAAATAAATATACAGGAGAGTGGCATTAAATTAAAACTTGAACATCCCTTTACCTCTGCGAGCGCATTTCACTTCACTTGTTTACCGGTTTTTTATAGCATGACTTCCTTAAACATTTGTTTACTAAAAGATTTAAAACAAAAAAGGAACAAAAAAGGAACAAAAAATGAAAAAAATGAAAGAGAATGTAATTCATTCGGTCATTGTTCCACAGCATATGTTGAATTTTAAATATATATACTTTTTTTTCCACTTTTTTTATATTGCCTCACGTATCCACAACTGTTGACGATTCTTTTGTATGAAACTGTCAAGTCATATCACATCACATCTCATCACCGATGTGACTGTTTTTCCTTTTTTTTTTTAAATGTCTACCAGTTTTATTTCCTTACCTCGCTTGGCGAGCGCAATAAATTTGCAACAGCGGGGAGAGCTAAGCAAAGAGTCATTTGTTTTTTGCTTTTCTTGCGCTTTTTGCTTAATTTTATGAATAGTTCCTACTGCTTGCAATTTTATTAGGAAGCAATGTTGGCATTTTTAGAAAGTTTCTTGCCTTCAAAAGTCAAAAAGAATTTAAAATATTTTAAGCAGAACAAAAACCAATTTAAATACCCTACACCATCCCACAGTCATTCATATAATGACTCTTCAAAATATGGCATTACATGAGATGCAGTCGAAAAAGTATTCCGATTCTAACCATTTTCAACAGCGTTCGTCCTTGGATCGAAACACGCCGATATACTAAATTTCATCGAAATATCTCACAAGTTATGTTATGTCTTAGTTTCAACAAAAGAAGACAATGCGGACAGAAGGACAGACGAACTTAGATCGATTCAGAATCAGTCAGAAAAGATTGGTCGATCTCAAGCCTCAACCTTCCGGGTGTTACATACATCTGCACAAACTTAAATTTGTAACACAAGAGGGATATGGCGCAATGAAAACTGCATGGGTCTCAGGACAGCTCGCGTATGCTCATCACTTACACAGATTAACGATAATATCTTTGTTTTGTTTTAGCTGTCAGCCATTTGGAATTCGTAGGTTACTGATGATGAAAATTTCAAATTTTCTAACAAAAGCTTTTGTTTCACTTAAAATAGTGTCGCCATCCTTGTTCTAGTTTTACCAATGAATGGCCCAACGATCCATATATTATTCGTAATTTTTTTCTAAGCTCTAAACAGAATATGTTAACTTAACGATAACCTGGACTGCATAGCCGAATAGATAAGAGGCGCGACTACAATGTGTGTTTGTGCTCATAGGTTTAAGTACCACACTTGAATGTAGCTGTAGTGCGTCCTCAGTTGACAAAGGCACAGCAGGCTGCGGCCACTCCTTATTTCTTTCCCTTTTCCCACTTCATTCCGACCCTTACCATGTTACAGCTATAAGGGGGATTGGTTTTGGTGATAAGCCAATCACTCTCGGTTTAACAACTAGCGGCCTGGTCTCAACATTGCCTTCAGCGTGAAATCGAAGCAATATCTTCCACAAAAGCTGTTAAAACTTTTGCTTTCAACTCACGCGGCTCAATGAACAGTTTCCATCACCGATGGATGGTTCGCAGCATCTTAATCGGCATCTGTGTCGAATTCCATGGCATTCATTTTCAGCATCCAATCAAAATCAGTTTTATCTTTTCAATCAAATCAAAACGCTGTGTAATCGAAGCGATTTTTGTTGCTTCCCAGAATAACTCACAGAACTCACAGTTACGCAAATAGAGAAATTGCAAAATGACATGAGCTATAATTCTTGTGCGAAAGTATCGTAGGAACAGCAAAGTGCGAGAAGATGCATTACTGCATAATACAAGAAGCAAGAGTTCACTATTCACAATTTTGACGAACAGCTCGACGCAAACTAAGCATAATCCCCTGATACAATGTGAATAGTTGAACATACCCAAAGCAATTCCTGATGCAGCATAACGCGAACTTGGTCTAATTCTACCTTTTGGGATCAGCGGTAAGTTAACATTAGTGTGCAAATTTGAGCCGGCTATTACTTACATATTATTCTTGGTATTATGAAAAAAACAGAAATCCAAAAGGCACCTTAAACGTTATTTCTTAACTTGAACATGAAAGTAGGCGAGCTTCTCTCTGAAGTGCGTTAAAAGCAGCAGCAAGCACCAGCAAAATAAGAAAGAAAAAATGGGAAAACTTTATAAAAAGGTTTGCTAGTTTTTGCTACAAACACCACCAGAGTTATATTAGATTTGTCGAATGTTCGTAACGTATAGAAATGTGTACCGTCGATGCCATAAAGTACGTGTAATTTTTCCAAACTATATTTTCAGAGATGTCTTACTTTGTGACTTTAATTCGAACTTTAAATTTTTTGTTAGCAAAACCTAAATATCTTTGTCGAAAACCACTTAAATCGGATTAAGATATATACGCGAACAAGCACTATAAAGCTCTTGCCGTGTTTCCAACTACTCGTTTCGCCTGCATAATGCAGTACCGCTACCCGTCTCCCCGCTTTATTGAACAACCCAACTGATTATTAAATCAAAATACGAAGTCTATGAGTGTTTTGTTGTGTGTATATACATATAACACATATACATACATACTTACTTACTTACATACATATATATGTTTATATGTAAAAACACCCATTGGACTCGCCCAAGCTTTAGGATCCCAATGAATCCCGCCGCCTTCTTAGATGGTCCGTAGATGGCAGCGTATTCGCACAGCATGTGATAGAACATCTGCATGGCTCGGTATCAGACGTACCTATATTTTTCAGGTAATATCTGAGGGAGTTATAACACGTGCGAGACATATGTCGCGCCTTCGTAGTTCCATTAGCTTATGTTCTATGCCGAAATATTTAATAAACTCGTACCCGTGCATTCTGCTTCCAATGCTTTGCTGATTTTTTCTGCGCCCATTACCAGTCTCCTAACGCCGCTCCTTGGTACGCCTTAGAAAGACTAAAAAAAAAAAAAAAAATTTGGAACGCTTCAGGATTTTGCGTATTATCCTTGCGCATGGCCATGCTTATCTTCTGTCTATCATTCCAATATATTCTGTATAGGTCCGCATATGTTGTTTACCTCAGCAAGAATATAAAGTGCAGTAAGCAAATACAGTGCATAGTTTAGCTTGAGAGGAATTGCTTACAAAGTGCTTGCAATTCACGCAGAAATATGATTTGATGCCTCATTTGCCCAATCAAACACAAGGAATAGTGGGTGAAATTGCTTATTAAAGTTTTTCCTTTTACATCGTGTGTTTAGTAGCATTTGAAAATGACTTTCATATATATTTAACTATTAATTGCATTTTTAACAGGCGCTTTATCTAAATTTTCATTGTAATATCCAATCAGTATGGACTGGCTTCGGAAATAAATTATTTGCTATCCAATGCCCAAAAGGAAAAAATGTTGTTTAGGTTTATCAGCTTTTAGCGAAATTTGCTTTGAATGTGTAAAGAGTTAGGAGCCTGCCAAGTGTTTTGGTATTAAAATTGAAAAAAAGAGTAAGAACATTATAGTCGGGCAAGGCCGACAATCATTTACCCTACAAAATTTCGCCTAATACTGTTACTTGTTGGTTTGGGTAGTAATGTACCAAAAATTTCCTAAAACAGCACATGCTGTGGTCCGAATTCAGCAAACTTTCTACAAATTTTATTATTTTTCAGCTTCCATCATAGAGAACTAGAAGCTAAACTTTCTTTCCATATAAGAGGTTGCTTTTCATTACATTAAGGTCTAAAAAATAGATCTATGTGATCCAAATCCCGCATCGTTAATTTTTGTGCTAAATTGCTGCTGTGGATCAATTTTCATCATAAGTTAAACCTTGTTCTGAAAGGTTACTATTCATGAGAAATTTTACATGGGATGGGGTGGGTGAAATTCGGTCCACTTCATTTCCATATCAAATTACTACGATGAACAAATTTTCATCGTAAAACATTAACAATTAACCCTTTTTGGCATATAAGAGCTTACATTCCCTTAGAATCCTTATATGCGGTGGTCACCAGAGAATGGGTCTGCGTGGTCCAAATTCGATAAGGTTGGTTTCTACGTCAATTTGGAAACCAATTTTCATCTCTAATTATGAAAAATTATTATATAAAGGTTCAGTTTACGAAGGATTATGAGAGGGGGCTCAAAAGATTTCACCGGTCGAACCAAACTTTTCACACCACTTTAAAATGCCGAAGTACTCATAGATTTTTGTTGAGAAGTTTTGAAAATTCGAATTTTCTTTCACATAAAGCGTTATATGGGGACAGGTCGAAAAAGTGGACCGATCCGAACCATTTTCAATTTTCAATTTCATTTCAATTTCTGAAAATTCCAACCCACGCGCAAAAATACATGAGCAAACATTAGACAGACAGACGGACAGACAAGTGTCAGTATAATAAAAAGTGAGTCTATCTTAATATCTTCTGGGTGTTACGTGCGTCCGCACAAATTTATACCACAAGTAATGTACTGAAAGTAGACTTAATCGATTTGGCAAGTGAAGCGTTCGTTATGATGTTTCGCTATGATCTGCGATCGGTGTACATGAAGTAAATTGAGTTTTTGTTGCCCCGAACGTTGTAATGAAATATCGTATGCCAGCTAGTGCTAGCGGATATTAATGAACGATGAAGGATGAAATTCCTTCTTATCATATTTGCTTAGAAATCAGTTTATGGGAATAATTTGAATAAAATTTTTGCTACAATTCAGAAAAAATGATATGACGGCCATATCGCAGTACGAATATAAGCCAAGTACTGTTATCTGTAATTATGTTGCGAACGTGAAACGAGTTGATATCTATTGCAAAAGTTTTTGTGGTGCACGGTATGCATTAGTAAAGCTCTTTAACTTATTTATCAATGTGTTTTATTCTCTTTATTTGGGACCGCAGCTGGTGCGGCATTAAGTTTAAGCATTTTAATTAACTACGAAATGTTACGTTTGCCGAATGCTTTCCACTCTTCTCTATGCACAGAATTTTAATTAAGTTTAATAACTTGCCACGCTCTACTTTATATATATATATATATATGTATGCATACTGGAGACAATTTCGATATCGATTCCATTAGCTAATGTCTATATACGTATATGTTTGCGTGCACATATATAAATGCTATAAAACAAAAATCTCTATGGTTTCCTCCGGATAAAATATGAGAAAAACAATTTAAAATTAAAAGCATAGAGGAGTGAAAACAAATAAATGCGGGTACCCCTAGCATATGAAAACCTTGCACGCACATACGTGTCGCATGGCATAGCATTTCAACTAATTACACTTGGGAATGTTACAATATTTTTCTGAATATAATAACAACCGCAGCACCTCTCTTGCGGCACCATAATGTTTATTTTGGCGGTTGGTTTGGGTTAATAATTAAAATTTTAATACGAAAATAAACAAAAACTGCAACTGTTGTTTATTTCCATCTTTCCGTCGTATAAATCTAACCTATCGTACACTCTAGGCCTTTTTTTCATTTTCATTTTTATTTTTATTTTTATTTATTTTTTTTAAATCATTTCAAATTGTTGTTGAAATTCTAGTCGATGCAACATAATCCCATAAAGACCAGTCAGTCAGTCGCTGCTATGTCAATTGATTATTAAATAATTTCATTGACAAAGAAAAACTTCCAAAGACATTAAAAACAAATGAGTCACAAAGCGAGTTAATAGAAACAAATGACGAAACGCGGCACATGAGGAATATGAGACAAAGTCGTTATTGTTTAGCTGCCTTGAAAAAGCTCAGCAAAAGTGAAAAATGAGAAGCCAACCACTACACTGTAGTGAGTAAAGAAATCAAAACAATTTATGTATTGGGTTGGCGAAAAAATATTGCGTACTCTTATTTCGTTTTGACCTATTTCGTGGACTATTTAGGCCAGGGGTCTCTTATAGCTGCCGATATCGAGTAAACTCGACAGCTGTCGATCATGAACTCCCTGCAATGAGTATTGCGTTTACTGCTGTCGATATGAACAAAGCATTTTTGTACCCTACACCAATTGTGGGCAAGGATAAATTGAGTTTGTGTGAATGCATGCAATATCCAGAAGGACTTGAGAGAGATCCGCATATTATTACACCGATCGAGTCAGAATGATTTTCTGGATCGGTCTAAGCTGGTCTGTCCGCCTCTTTGTCTTATTCCTTGCGTTCAACTTCAGGCCGCAATTTTGAAGATATTTTAATGAAAGCTAGTACACCGACATGTTTTGGCCCAAAGACGAACGCTATGGAAAATGGTTTCACATCTTATTTTGACAAGATGTTATATTAATAACTGAAAAGTGGTGTACGGTGTTTAATGGGAGGCCACGGGCCACAATAACGTTTCTACTGGTGCTTACTATCTTCGGACGTAAAATTGCTGTCGAGTAAAATATTTAAATTACGACTGAGCTTACCCGACACCGACAAACATAAACCAGTTACAGGCTGCAACAGGCCCGCCGCGCGTGATTTTGTTTGTAAACAACCTCTCCAAACACCGACCCGACCATCGATCCCGACCAATTAAAGCTGAATTCTAATCAAAGCAAAGCGTTAATTGAAGAGCACGCCCGCAATAATGTTTGACAGTTTAAGTAAATCGCAGCCAACAATTGAAAGTCCTTTAAAACGAGGATGCCTTCCAATTTCCCACACGCATGGGTGACTGTTTCATTTTGTTGAGATTTTTCATTTTTATTTCTCCCTCTTCAGTCCCGCATTGCTTACATGTGTTATACGTCTTGTTTTTGCTGACTCCTTCCATTGTCGTGACTTAAAGGAAAAAAACGATTAAAGTCTAAAGAAAGGTGAACATGTTTTGCGCTCCCTAAGAACCTACGTTTATTTCAACCTATTAAAATGCAGCAGTTTCTTCATGAATTTAAACAACGCCGTTTAAGACAAGGACTTGTCAAAATAAAGCCTTATATTTGAAGTGATTCGAAAAGTGGTCTTATGCAACCATTTTTCATAGTGTTCGTCCTTGAGCCAAAACACGTCAGTGTACTAGATTTAGCCAAAATATTTCACAATTTACTGCCTACAAGTTGGGCACCAGGATACGGGACGGACATATGGACAGACAAGCTTTGCTCGATGTAGAAAACAATTCTGAATCGATCGGTGTAATAAAAGGTGAATGCACCTGAAGTCCTTCTGGGTGTTGCACAAACATTCTCACAAACTTAATATATCCTTGTACCGCAAGTGGCGTAGGATAGAAAACGAAAAGAATTTTAGTTATTTTATTTTATTGAGGAAACACTACTCTCTCCTCGTCGTTTGTGGGGAATTATTGCAGAACCAAATACATGTCCTAGCGGCTACCACTTTTATGCGTTACTTGTTTGGAAGTTCGCATAAAATGTCACAAAATCGCATTTTATTCAATTTTCAATTCAAGAGTTCTACGATGACAAAACTTCAAAGCCTTCAGGGTGAGACTGCAAGCTTATCGAACGAAATAAGAAAACATATAGACATAAATGGTTAAATTTCTCTTTTTCTTTTTTCTTTTTTTAATACAAAAAAACGAACTTTTGTTTCACCGCCTTAAAAAAAAAAAAAAAAGCGAAAGCCAAAGCAAAAGCGAAATTGCTTTCTCGTCAATCTATTATTTGTTCATTTGCATCAAAGAATTTATTCATTTTTAACTGTGCCTTAGAAAATTTTTATAATAATTACCGTTAGAAGAGTAATTGTCTTGAGAAAAGTTAAACGAAAAATTTCCCATAAGAAAGTTTTTTTTTTAAAAAGCAAATCTGAAGCACTAGGAAAAGAAAAATTTAATTCAAGTAAAAATTAAAAAACAAAACAACAACAAAGCAGATCACTTACTTTAGACGTATAATAAATAAAAGACATTTTTACTTATTACCAGGGAACGAAAATAGGTCGACCCTTGAGCCAATTCGACTAACGAGTTGATTCCTTTCCCTAAACTGGCCCATCTCTGATTCACAGACGGAACTGCATGGAAATGATACAAATGCGAAAGCTGAAAAAGTCGGCTGAACAACTGGGTGTAAGGATCCCCTAAAGTATTTCTTATTAATAGAACCGTGACTTTATTCTTATGCCTATTAAAAGTGCACAAAGAATGGGGCCGAAGAAAAGAGTTTTTTTTTAAGAGAAATGCTAGCGCATGTACTTGAAAAAGTTGCTATAAGAGAAATTTTTCGTACACTCTGCAAAGCTGTTCTTCTTCTTCTATAGATGTCATCTACAGTTATGTAAATCTTAGTTTTCAATTTTAAGCTAAGAAGCTGCCAAAGCTTCATCGGCTTACCACGGTCTGCTGGATGCACTCGTACATTAAGCTGAACTTAGATATATATTGAGTGCGAAAACTAAATTCTACCCGTTGAAATTGATTGGTTTATAAAGCAAAGTACGATGTACTTAAAAAGTGGTTCGGCAGACGTTGTACAAACAGTTTGAAACTGGAAGCCGGCTAAAATTCGCATACGTCTGTTCGTCTCCAGAAAAAGCAATCACAAGAAATGGTGTATTTTCTAGACCTGTCTCCTTGTGGTTCCGATTGGTTCAAAACGAGGCAGTCAGTAGGTCAGTCGTTCTGCAAAATTAGACACCGTGGAAGTAGGTCGATGAGAATTTCGGCTCGAAGTCACGAAGTTTCCGCCGCGAGGACATCAACAAACTGCCCGCTAGGAGACAAAAAATCTTAGATACTGATGGTGAATACTTTGCTTTTATTAAGCTTTCTCACGAGTATACAGAGTATATGAAGAGATTACATAGAGTGCACATATGTATATATATATATACATATCTCGATTAAAGCAATTTAAAGTCCGAGTTGCTTGAAATCAGATATATTGACATTCAGATATATATGCATATCGTATATCAGCCATACAGATATTCACTTGTAATTACACAGATAAATGTATGTACGTGTATGTGATTTCTATGATCCGTCACATTCAAGTAGTTTAACTGGGAGAAAAAAATTTAATTTAAACCTATTGTTAGTCGTTAACTACAACAATCGTAACATGCTTTTTCAGTCGTGAGCATGTGTTTTTCCTCTCGACTGTCTCTCTGTCTTAAGTCAATATTGTTACTCTTGGAAGCAAAAAAATATAATCCCTTGTAAGCCTTACAGAGCGAGGATCGCATTCATTTCCAAAGCCCATCCCGAGCTATCAGCTGGAATTTTATATCAAATTTCTTTTCAAGGGCGAACGATATCCCAAGCGGGCAGGTTTGGACTCTTACAAAAGGGACCTCTCATCCAAAGTGCATATAAATTATGAAGTCTTTAACAATGCTTTCTACGCTTTTCAAACGGAAAGACAAGTTGAATATAACGTCAATTTCATTGACTCTAAAAAAAACCAAAGCTACGTAAACAGCGTGTTGTTCATTGATCAGTTGTTCGTGTATCAGACAGAAGTTTGCTTTTTTTGTAAAATGATTTTGATGTCTTTACCGCCTCCCACAAAAAAAGCAAATAAGAAAATTGCATTCGACTGTGGCCGAATCGTCTGCATCCACCGTCGTTAACTTCAAATTAAAAATATAAAAATTGTTATTGTTGTAGAGCTCGAGCGAAGAGTGCAAACCTAATTTTTTCACTTTGGGGAGAGAGTTGCTCTCAATTTATGTAACAGTTCTCTTTCACGTATTTCGCCTTTTTCAAGAGCGGCTTCCCCGCAATGCCTTTCAATGTTTTTTCCAAACTTGAGGCCGAAATCTTAACCATTGTGATCAAGAGAATGTTTCTTACACGCATCCACAGAGACTGACAGTTTGAGGGACAGACATGTTTAAATGCACTCGGTTTTCTATGCTGATCAAAAATACATATATTTTATGGAGTAAGTGAAGCTTCCTTCTGTATGAACATTTCCCACCGCCTCCTATCTTTCAGCGTTGGGTGGGGGAGTGTGGCCCGGTTGTTATCAAAATATATCACCTAAAGCATCAAACGTGAGCATAAATATTTCAATATTTTATACGCATAGCCGAAAGATGGAGGTATGATATCTATGTTGAAACGTCTGCAACACGTGGAAGGACGCTCGAGAGACCTCATAAATACGCTTGATTAGCATTAAACTCTGATTGAATTTATCCGTCTGTCTATTTGTCCTGTCTGTCGTGTAACGTCTTTGGTAAATATTGTCCTGGTTGCAAATACGGAGCTATCGGATGCAGATTTGGCAGCAAGAAAGAGACCGAAAGTTGTTGCAGGCACAGGCAGGCGCCCACAGCCATGGCGTCATATGCTGAGAATAACTTTTTGTGTAAATGCGAAACAATCGGTTTTTTGCTGATTGCTCATATCCTTAGCCTATAGATATAGAAGGAAATTAATAAAATTCGATCATATCCACGCATTGATACGAAGTAATTCAATTTTTGTTTGGATGTTGGGTACAAAAGACTCGCTTACAGCCAAATATAATTTCCTTGCTTTTTTTTCTTCCTTTTCGCAAAGTTAGAAAATTAACTATATATCCATGAGTAGCCATGGATTACTAAAGTTTCAAATATGTGACAAATTATAAATTTTGTGTAAAAATCTCTGTGCCATCAATGCTTGCTCTGCGGATATGTTGTTTAAACGTATATAATAAAGACTGCTGCCATTGAGCCAGGATGTATACATTCCCATATACATACATATGTGGATACAATGTTATGCTACGCTAAAGCTGAAGCTCACAATTCGCGGTATACTTTTTGCATGAACAATACTTCAATGTCTGCTTTGTTACAGTTAACATAGTGTGCGGCCATTGTTGCAGAAATAAATTTTGTAAAGCTTTCTTGCAAAAATCACAAAAAACAATAGGCGGTGGATACGTGCCAGAAAAATTGGTCTAATTCCAATATAACTTTTTCTCGTAGTAAGCCGGTTTTATACTCTATTGTATCGCCTATCGTACGATGGTATGTTAAGCCAGTGCGGATGTATGCAACAGCCAGACGGATTTGAGATAGACACATCTTTCATTATATTACGATTGATTTAGAAAGTGATTCTGATGTAAGCTTGTCTGTCCATCTGTCCGTCCGTTCATCTTGTGTTCTTGTGTTCAACCTACACGACCTCGTTTTTGAGATATTTTGATGAAAATTGGACACTGACGTGTTTCGACCCAAATGGTTCAGGTCGGACCCATTTCCATATACCCTCCAAGATGATGGAGGATATTTAGTGTTGGACTGTGGCCAGCTGCAGTACTCTCACTTATTGTCATTTCGAAAATTGAAAAATATATTAAATTTATTAAAATGGAGAAAACCTCGGGTGCCTCATATATGCATATGCAAGCACACAGACGTAGATATACATATACATTTGGTCAGTATTGAATTCTAGGTCGATCTAAACATAACTATCGTTCCGTGGCGATGTGCGTGATATATAAAATATTCTCCTTGTCCCAAGGATTAAAATATTGGCATCAAATTTGCCAAAAACATAAGAGCCTCTTGCACTTGAGCGGTAATATTGGAAATGAGCCAAATCGGTCAAAGAACAAGCCCACAATACAGTTTGAACATAAGCTTATTTGCTTTTGCTGACTTTTTTCCTGGATGGAAATGGAAAAAGATCAGCCAAGGTCGCGCAATATCGTAGAATTTGAAGATTTTAATTATTTCCACTTTTTTTCGATCCTCTTTTCAAAATAAAGTCGATGTGGATCTACAAGTTTCGGCCACATTTGAATATAAATTTTTTGTTCTTCTTTTTTTGTTTTTTTCTTGGGTGTATATATATTATCTATGAATGAATTTATTATTATTCAGCCTGAGCAGACAAGATCTTATTCATCAATCTATGGATGTACGTACGCTTTTTAATGCGAAGAACAAAAGGCAGTTGATGTGACATGTGGGTTAAATTTATTAAGTTCATTACTCTTCAGAAAAAATGGGAAGCATTTTATTTTGTAACATTTAAATAAAATTTATTTTAACAAATTGCTACGTATTTTATTACTGCAGACTGAACGTAATCATGGGAATGATTAACGATAATACACATAAGAACGCTTATATATATATATATATATATATATATATATGTATGTAGAGTTTATTAAAAATGCTGAAAAAAAAAAGAAACTTTTTTTATTTATAGACAGAGTTCTTGACATAATTACTAAAATAATATATAATTTAATAAATTAATAAAAATTGAAGTGAAAATTAATTAAATGCCTTATGACAAATTTCGAACAATCACTGGTCCACTGGATATAAAATATTTATTAGTAAAATTCCATTCATTACGTTGAGTTCATGCATAATTTGTGTAATTGTGTTCGCTGCTCGCCCGAATCGCCCATTAAGTCGCACAGTTGAAATTTGCACTACTGTTCTCATCACACACTCACACATCTAACACACGCATGAAGTACGATATTATGTCACGGCTACATTTCAAACGTATGCTGCCCAAAATGAATTTTTTCAACATAATATTTTCCAATTTTTATATCCAACAACACTTACGGTGCGAAGGACCGTATATTAAGTTTGTGTAGTTGTATGGTAACACTCACAGAAGAACTTAAGGTAGACCAATGTTTTATTAAAACTATCCGTTCTTAACACTACTACACTAGTTGCGGGAAAATGAAGATAGAAAAGGTGAAGTTTGACACAAACATTCCCTGATCGATTATTACTGCGAGGTTAAAAAGCGGGCGTGATTTGTTCACAGACCTGCCCACAATGCAGGAGAAACCTAAATAACCTCGGAGAATAACGAGAGTTTTTTTCATATTTTCATCTACAACCGCCGATCCCGGCGCCCCAACAGTCCAAGTTCCAATCGATCCAATGTGCGTTAGAAAAAATAGAAAATAAGTTGAAAATAAATTTTCGGCATTTATTACATAGATATAGAGATGGTTCTGGCGGCTCCGCAATATATTCAGGGGATCGAAAGTTATCGAAAGTTATTGCTCCACAAACTTCGCTGAGGTATAATGTTTTAGCATCGATGTGAAAAATTTGAATCAGTTGGGCCCTTTCCCTTTTCCCTTGGTCCTCTCCCATATCCTCCATATGGTCCTCTCCCTTCATATCGCAACAACACCTAACTTTTGATAGTTCGTAGTGAGCATTAGTTCACAATGGCAATGCGACGTAAAAATTAACTGTAGCAAATTTGGACCGCGTAGATCTATCCTAAGGGGTCTACAGGCAAAGTTGAATGTTTACTCACGGAAAACTAATCGATAAATGGAATCAAACTTTACTTAGTGTACTTGTTATTGTAATAAGTATAATTCTTCCAAGAACTAACTGTCCAGATATATAGGCCATTACTTTCTTTGAGATCTTCGGAATGTACACGAGACAATGATTCAGGCACAACATGTTGACTAGCTTTTCGATGCTCAATTGAGAAATAAAAAACCTTGGAATCTCAATGACCATCAAACGACCAAACGACCGTGGACGATAAGTTGCATACATTGTGCCAAGAGGTTCTCATGGAAAGCAACTTTGAAAAGATCGAATTTTTAACACTTCGTGATGAAAATTGATGTAGAAAAAAAACTTTTGTGTGGCAATTTTAATGAAGAATTTAGAAATACTTCGTAAAAGTTTCTTCTTCGCTACGTAACTGGATTGGAGGTTTTTTTTATCGATGGCAATGCATTCAATCTTCGGAAAGGGTTACAGCCCGTATATTATGGGATACACATGGAGTAGTCTTCATTGACTATCTTGTGAAGAGTAAGTCGATAGTACGCACCTACTACTGAGAATTATCGGAGAGCTTGAATAACAAAATCAAAAAGAAAGGGCCGCTTATTATTCCTTTTTTCCTCTTCAAGGTAAAAATCTTCCTTCACCATACCAAGGCATTAATTAGATAGTCATCAAGTACTGTAAAGAATTGTATCAATAAATTATTTCCGGAACGCTTGTATTGTTCAGATGGGTCGCCTACCGATTATTGTTTATTTGGACTTCTGAAACAATCGATGCTCGCGTCGAATAGAGAACTCGAGTGGAAAACTAATCACGATCTAGAACCGCTTGATATTTGGCTGAAATCGGGTAAAAGAGAATTGGTTTTGTCTCTACTCGTTACTCGTGGTATGTTGATCAAGCTGGTACGAGAACAATGCCGTGACTGAATTCATTCTTCGGCGAATGATTTGCAATTTCGTTGCGAAACCTTTGCACTCAAAATTGCTCTCCCTACTCACTCTGGTCGCGGCATGTCACTTCAGTATTACCCTACGAACACCTTGTGACATCTTTTACCTAAAATCCATGGTCCCTTTTAACCCTCGCTTCAACAATGTTTCCCATTACATCCAATACGAGAGTATTTCTAATACAGAAGTGCATATACATATTTACTCATAAAATCTCTGAATATATTCTCCTCTGGATGACAACAACAATTAATCCAAAAACTTATAAAAGGAAAAGTCATTTTCGAACAGATGCTCGACACAAGCCATCATCTCATCGTTGAAACGTTACAACTGCAAAATACTTTTTGCATAGTGAACATGTCTGCTAAGCGATAGGGAGTCTTTCAGCTCGTCATAGCAACTCTTCTTCTTGCCATTAGTTACCGTTTTTCACTTACTCTATAGTGTGTATTGTGTGCGTGCATGATGCCTGTTGTCAAAGCTAAACTGTGAATATGCACTAAACGTGTGCATGTGACGTCCGATGCCATTAGAAAACATCAGGTAATCGATAGCCGAATCTTCCGGTGATCGAGAATACATATGTGCGTTGTTTTGTGAAGCCTGGGTATAACGACCGGAACAGCCACGCATCTATTATCGCTAGTGTGAAGAAAAAGCTCACTGTCCAGCCATGATTGAAGCTCAGGATTGCCGAGAATATATGTACAGTGTGATGGGCGTACACTGTGTCCTCTGAGTGTAAGAAAAAAAAAAAAAAAAACATTTTTTTAACTCTTAAAGAAGGACATAGGACTTAACGGAAAGGCGGTTTCCTGTAGTTCTTACTTACCTTAGCCTTACAGTTCATTGATAACACGAGTGTGCCAGTAAATGCTACCTGAAGTTTACCTGAAGAACGAAACTATCAACCAACGCGTTTGTATCTCGCTTTGAAAGATAAACTAACTGAAATGTTGCTAGTAGTAGTAGTGGTGATCCAATGACGATGATAACGATATAAAGTTTTGTAATTTGTATATTTAGCAAGATAAGGGTGCAGAGGGTGGGCGAAAGAGTTCTCTCTATAAGTTAGGATTTAATTGCACACTTGTGGTCTATGGACGTTTGTAAATTTGCAAGCGTTTACATGCATTTATGTTATGTGTATGCATGCAAGTGAAATGTTTGCTCAGGCATGCATATTTACCAAATGTTTACGCTTCAATTGTTTAATGCTATTAAATGTGGATATTGTGTGAGTAAAAGTACATATTATTTATGCATACATATATATATTAGTGTATGTGAGTGTATGTTGTGTATTTATATATATATATATATATATATGTATCTACAGATGCATATAGGCTTATGTACACACACACACACACACACACACATGTATGTATATTTATCTAACCATATATAGAATTGCAATCATTCTCTTTCTTATACGTTATGCCCAGCAAGAAGCCGGCTTTAAGGAATGAGTTCATAGCACTTGAATGCTGTATTTGAAGAGCAATTACGTACTCGTGTAGCGGCTAAGGTTGATAATGATGGCAACAACTTTTGTCTGCCTATATGCCTGTGTGCCTCTTGCATGACTGCATGCGTGTGTGTGTGTGTGTGTGTGTGTGTATGCATATGTATATATATATGTGTGAGCTTATAAGAGGCAACCTTAGATTTAACTCTTTGTGTGTTAAGAAAAATGTTTTTTGCATTTTTGTTTTTTGTTCTTCATCTACTTCCGGTTAAAAGTTTTTGTTTTACTATGTTTTGAGTTATGAACCCATCCATATGTGTCGATTTTTCATTTTTAACGTCATGCACACACACACACACACGCACACACACGCACACGCACATCTTTATGAGCATTACGCTGTGCTTAAAAAAACAAAAAGCAACAACAATAACAATAACAATCAACTCTCGGCGAAGAAGTGTAAGAAGAACTCGTTATGCTCTTTTCTTGGTAACGGTAAGTATGCAGTTCTTCTTTTTCTTTGCTCTTTTCTTCTTTTGCGTTTGTACTTTTATTGCTGCTGCTGCTGCTGGTGCTGCTGCTGTTGCCGATGTTGTTGCTCTTCTTCTCGTTGTTGTTGTTGTTGTTGTTGTTGTCGTTGTTCCTTTTTTTTATTTTTTGTCATTTTTTGTTTTTTTTTGTTGTGTTGTTGTTGTTGTATTTTTTTTTTTTTTTTTTTTTTTAATTCTAAAACTCATCATCAAAAGTTGTGTTTGGCGTGGTTATGGTTTTAGGTTATTGTGGTTTGTATTTTGTGCTTATGTTGGTTATGCCATTTGTTGGTGGTTTCTGCGGCATAAATGATGCCACACAACAGAGATTTCTGTTCTTTTTTTTTTGTTTTTTTTTTTTACTTCTTTCTTTCTCTCTATGCTACTCTTGTACTTATGCTCTGTGAATAACCTTAATTAAAATCATAGTTTATCCTGACACTGGTTCTCATTAACAGGAAAGAGGAGCCGTTTTTTTTTTTTTTTTGCTTTCTATGTCATGACATGAGCCCGAGCTTGGCAAGCTGTTAGTCAGGCAGACATAGGCATAGAAATTAGCAAATTAATGTTGACTATACGGCCAAACCCATTTTGCTTTAACTGCATTATCATTATGGTAAAGGCAAGTAAGCAATGTACGTGTGTGTGTGTGTGTGTATGTGTATGTGTATATGCAACTGCGTCAGTCTATCTTGCAATTCTTCGTTTATTTGCACATTTCATGCTCACTTTAATCAGTCAGAGAATTGTGGATTTTCCCTTCTTCTTCTTTTTCTTCTTGTTCTTCTTCGTAGTGCTCTCACTTGTAAACACAAATTAATTTACATAAGCAAAAATATATCATTGTATACACACTCACCAAACATAAACATGGATATTGTTCCTAACTCTGGAATATTAAATAAAGGTCATTAACGTTATTGTCTTAGGATTATATTGTTAGTTATTATGCACTTTTTGCTCGAGCGATGTATATGCGATTGAGGTCGCAAAAGATGTTATGCTGTTCATCTCCATGCACGTATGTCTGTTATAACTAAACTTTAATCATATAACTTTAGCAAACACAAACACATACGCCGACATACACACACACACATACACACACACACATACATGATCATGTATATGTTTACATTAATGGCATTATTTTCCGATGTAAAAATTAATTTTTCCTCTCTACTACTCTACAATGCAACCTCTGGTCTCTGGTAGATGTTATTTTTTCAAGTGTTTTTTTTTTTTTGATTTTTTCTCAAATGTTTTCGAAATGATTTCATTTGAAATTATGTGAGAATTCGTATAAGAGTCTTAATGAAATTGAAGAACATTTGATGAATGTCTCCTCGAACAACACTTGACCGAAACCATTAAAATTGTTTTCTTTTTTTTTTTTCTTTCTTCCTTTCGTTTTGTTTTGTGTGATAATCTTAGAGAGTTTGATTCGATTTGATCTGCAGTCAAGTGTAATTTTGTGGTGGAATTACTTTTTTCTCTGTTTTTTTTTTTTAATTTTTGAAAATTCGACTTTATTTTTACAGAGGGGCTGCAATATATTCATTTAAGGCTTTTTAAAGGCTCTCAAAAGCGGCAAAAGTGATTTGTCACCTTACACACAATGACTGTCATAAACAAGACAGTGTTATGAGTCGAATTAGTATGTGTGTCTGTGAAATCACAATAGTGAAATAAGATAATGCGAACCTTTGATCTTAAAGATAAGTTTTATTGAGAATTCGCACACACACACACCTAGTAAATGAAAAATTAAATATGTTCCAAACAAAAAGCACTAAAGCTATGCTCAGCTGAAAACTAATGCGAACCTACATATTAAAGAGTAAAAAAAAAAAGCCATACGCCCTTGTACCCGTATCGGGAGATGAATAAATGGTTTTATTGCAAATCGCTAATGTTTATAGCAAATCTCAACTGTCAAGTTATTGATAAAAAAACGATCTTTTCTTGTTCTTCCAAGCGTCTCATATCTATCGCCTTCACCGCCTTTATTATGCTCAAATAGTATTTTTTATTGCGAGTACGAATTCAAATGTCGGTCCAGTTCGGTAAGAGAGACTGTAATTAGTACTGCAGGACATACAATAAAACCGTGCACAAACTGTGCAAATACTGTCTTTAAGCTAAACGCCACTGTATAAATCATCCTATTAAAGCGTACACAACATAGTTTCGTAGAGCTTTGAACAGATGTAGCAAATGTTTGTGGCAAAAAAGAGAAATATGCGGGAAACTTTGCTTTCTCTGATTAATTTAAAGGATAGCGATTACAAGTGATAAACAGTGAATGCGCTACAATATCCAAAGTCTGAATAATCATGACAGAGACTATGCAAATCAAGTCTTATCGACGAAACGGCTGAAAATGCTTGAGGACCCCTCAAATGGGGGTCAGCTGGGCGTGGTGTAGTAAAGTTTGTTCCAATCAAATGAAACCGATGCAATTGCGCCAAAAAATGGGTGTAATATAGCAAAAGTCAAGATATCGTGGGTGAAGGAATTCGCCTCAATGTAGAAAAGCTCGCTCAGGAAGTGTTTTGCAGTTCCAACCTCGGATATCCTGCTCTCTCCGCTATTATCAGCAGACTTCACTTCTTCCGATTATCACACGTTTCAAGATTACTTATCGTTTGCTCAAACGGTGCTCCAATTCTTCTGACGATACCCAAACATGGGTTCTTTTAGGGGTAAAGTCGTAGCTAACGATGGGCAGTACTTTGAATAAAATTTACAAAAAAAAAAACGCGAAATATTATTTTGTACGCACAATATCAACCAAAGCCAAAGTGGCCTAGCGAAAGAAGTTCATAACGCATCACATTGCAATCCTTGATTTTTCAACAATTCTGAGGCGAGATTTTCCGGTGTTCGCTCGATTGGTCGGTTGTTTCCGAACAGGCAAAAAACGTGCACCATTCCGGCATCCATTCATATCATGACTTTTTAAAATAAGGCATTCCGTGAAAAGTCGTCGAAAAGTGTACTCCGATCTGAACTGTTTTCAATAGCCATCGTCCTTGGATCAGAGCTCGTCAGTGTACAAAATTTCATCATCAATATATCAAAAATTGTAGCGTGTAGGTTGAACACAAGATAATAAGACGGTTAGACGGACCGACGCACGGACAGGCTTAGATAAAGTAATAAAAGATGAGTGTATCTCAAGTCCTTCTGGTCGTTGCATACATCCACGTAAGCTTAATAAGCCCTTGTACCACAAGTTACGTACGGTATAGCAACGACAATAAAATGAAATTTCGATACTTTATTATACTGGATGCGCGCCTCGTCATTTTTCCGCTTGTGCACAGAAGATATTTGAAAATTGTTATCGCTAGATCTATGTGAGCTAAAGAACCATTTTTTTTTCTCAGTTTAAGTTTTGCTGTAGACCCTTCCTTCGATTGAATTCGCTTAGCTTCACTGTCTACCGGCCAATTACCTCCTAATTTCCGGACGGACCGGCTGACACGATACAATCAACTTCCAATTTGATCAAGAAGATGAATACTTTATGGGATCTCTTCTTCCCTTCCTTCTGGAGCGATTTTGACAAAATTTATATGTCCCATCCTCTTGTGGTGGTTCGCTCTTGTTTATAAAAACTAACACAAAATTATTGAAAATTTATCTCAAAGGCTAACTTGTAGCCTTTGTGTTTATAATGTTCGGCATTATATTTTAATGGTTAAAACTTTCGCCTTTTTTTACACGTCCTTGGAGACTAAACAAATGTTCTTTTTTGTTTCTTTACAGACAGCGCTACTTTTGTTGGCAATATATTGAGAATCAAGTCAGTGAAGAAAGAAGATCGCGGTACATATTATTGTGTGGCTGATAATGGCGTTAGTAAAGGCGATCGTCGTAACGTCAACTTGGAAGTAGAATTTGCTCCCGTCATAACTGTACCACGTCCGCGCTTGGGACAAGCATTGCAATACGATATGGATCTTGAATGTCATATAGAAGCATATCCACCGCCAGCTATTGTTTGGCTAAAGGATGACATACAATTGTCCAACAATCAACATTACAGTATTTCTCATTTCGCTACAGCCGACGAATATAGCGACTCGACATTACGCGTTATAACCATTGAGAAGCGTCAGTACGGCGATTATATTTGCAAAGCTGTTAACAAACTAGGCGAAGCTGACGCTAGGGTGAATCTATTCGAAACTCCTATACCCGTTTGTCCACCGGCTTGCGGTCAAGCATATTTCGATGGTGCCGAACATTTGGCTGGCACTCTATTTGCCACAATAGGTTTTTTAGCGGCGTTATTATATATCAGATAAATTGATCAGAGAGATGGCTAGTGATAGCAAAACAAAACAGAAAATAAAAACATTATAAGAGAAAAAGAGCAATTCAGGCTATTTGTGGTTAGAAAAAAGTGATTAAAGCAAAAACAATCAGCATTAATTATAAATATTACATAAAAAAAAAAAAAAAACAAAAAACAAAAAAAAAATTCATTAAACATAAAATCCCAAGACAAGCTTTGAATTTTGTGCTGAGTTTAAATCTTAAGTTTTCATTATATAAACAAAAAAAGAAAAAAATAAATGAAAAAAATAATTCTATATTTAATTTAAAGAAAATTAAAAAATACCTTAAACCTTAACCCGTCCGTGGCAACGTAAAATGACTTCTTTAAGAATTTTTTATTCCATATTTTAATGCTTTATTTTTTATCATAGCGAATTTTGCCTTTCATAGCGAAAATGCCCTTTAAATAATTCTATCGTTTTCTTCTTCTACTCTTTTTCAAAGTACAACAACTATTAATATCTATATATACACACACATATATATATATATATATATATATATACATTTTTTTTTTAGTTTTCAGTTAAAACATCACAATAATAAACTACTGTAAACCTTAGATTTCGTTTTTTTTTTTATTGAAAAACTAAAAAGGAAAAAAAAAAATAAAAGGAGAATATTTGATATTTATTTTAAATAATTTATGAAATATTTCCATTAAGTAAATTTATCTAATTAAGCGAATTACTTATGGATATTTGTAAATTAAACGTAGACCTCTTTTTTTTACATAATTCCATCGCGTCAATTTTTATGGTTAAGAGATTTTATATATGTATATATGTATACATATATGTATACATATGTATACATTCATATATAATTTTTCTTTTTTTAGAAATAGTTTTTAAGTCCAAGAAAAATGTTTTTTTTATACGTAGCATAATACGATTCTAAAATGTATATGTGTAGCTCTGTTTAAAATTTAAGTTTAAATTTATTATAACAATTTCTTCACAATGGACCCAAAAGAAAAAAAAAAAAGCAAACGAAATTCTTTTACATTTTAATTGGGTGTAAATACTAACTAAATAAATAGCAACAAATAAAATTAAAAATGAAATGCCAATGTATTAAGTCTTATCATACATCTCATCATACGTCTACAATATGCAAAAGTAAATTTTAAATAAAATATTAACAAGAGATAAAGAAAATAAAAATAAAAAAAAATTAAAAAAAAAACCCTATCAGCATTACTTACTGCACCTACGTTTTAGAGAAGAACGAACTTCTTAAGGGAGGGCTACTAATTCCCTTCCTTGCTCACTTCACTTGCAGACATTTGTCAATCAATATCGTATCAGTTGAACAGGTGCTATTATGCCGTTTATGTGAGACGAGACACATCAATCGTATTAGGATCGTATTTCACATTTTCCTAAATGACGCTTCTTGCCGACTTCCTTTCTAATTCTTCCAATTGATTCGTTTGCTTTGCTCGACTACTGCGAAGCTCATATAAGTGGTAAAAAAGGAAATTACTAATAGTTTCAGATTTTCAGAAAGATATTCTCTGCATACTGATGTCCGAAATGACGCAGCACAATGCTTTAAGGCAGAATTCCAAACAATTCACAAATATGTTCTTTCCAAAATGATCGCAGTTAATGCTTTTGCTTTATTACGATGCCCGATTTTGTAAGCGATTAAGCTCACTGAAAGCTTTATTGTTCTACCTCCGTATCATCCTAATCGCCATAAAATGCGCACCTCTTATGGTACAAGGGTATTAAATTTGTGCGGATGCACGTAATACTCAGAAGGATTTAAGATAGACTCACCTTTTATTATGCTACCGATCAATTCACACTCACTTTCTGAGTCGACCTAAGCTTGTCTGTCCGTCTGTCTGTCTTGTTTTCTAACGTTTAATATACAGATATTAACATATTCTGATGAGTGTAGGGTAATGTAAGGTATTTAATGGTTGGCCCTGTTTTAATTTCACTTTAAAACAAATTTATTTTGCATAGGCCCACCTTTTACCACGTTTTCGAAGCATGTGTGGCCGAACATATCTTAATTAATTCAGAATATTAAGCGCATCATAAACATATTCTTGACAAGCTCCCTTACTAGCATCTAGTATAAACGAATTCTTCGATGACGAAACTAAGAAGAGCATAGTTAGTTAACATTTACATCCGTAGCTAACGACCTCTGCATCGCATACTTACCAAAGTCCTAAAAAGTATTAAGCTTCAATTAAATATAATTGCGGCTAAGTCAAGTCTATACCAACTATATAAAGAAAATGCAAGAATACCCCTACTTTGATCACCATATCTGACGCCAGCAAAACATTCAACGAAATATTTTTCGATGATTTTTTTATTTAATTTTAATCAATCGAAACTCTTTCTAATTATCATTCAAATTGATTTACAGAGGTTGTGGTACTTCATAGTATACTCAATAATGATAACATTATATGTTATGCATAAAACGGAATTAAAAAGAAATATGTATATAAAAAAGTGTAACATTATTAATAAGCAGAGTTTATGTATATAACGGTTGTCTTGTTTTCTCTCCTTGAAAGAACTATATAACACAATTTGCATTTCAATCACAATTTTTGTGTTCTACTACTATGTACATGCGGCGGGCAAATCATCATCCCTTTTAAAACACAATATACTCGATATACGATATAATGACGTTGATTAGCCTTAGCTATAATAATAATATTATTCTTTGATGGAATTGCCTACAGTGGCCATACGATAATACAATTCGAATTCCGCTTCATATTCGCAGTATGATTGATTATTGAATTTCTTAGTTATGGGTATAAAGTGGCGGAGAGGGTTCGCAATTATGAAATCGTATAATTTATTCAACCTCTCTAGTTGATGCATAGTATTATTAGATGTAACATGAATTTTATCCAATAATTCTGCAATCCTGTCATGCTCTTGTTTAGCTTTTAGTTTTAAGGTTGAGATGTCAACTGAAATAAAAAGATTTATGGAAATTTGCAATTATCATATATAGCATAGGTGTATGTGTGCGTTTAAATAAATACCTGTACATATGTCTAAATTCAATTTTATGCTGTTTGAATGGGCCGCAATCAATTCCGCCCACATAATGTGTTTTCGGACTTCCTGTAAAGCACCGAAGGGTGTTAATAAAATGCCGGGAGCCAATTGAATAGTAGATGTAAGTTCGCGTGATTCAACAATCAGGGGATTGGATGATAAAAGGAATAAACTGAGTAAAAAAAATCGGAAAAAAGAGACAAAAAGGCACAAGCGATGATGATTTTATTTTTAAATATTTGGACAAACTCCACCTCACTTACCATTCTTTTGGTATGCAATTTAAACGTTCTAATGGCAACTCAGCAAATGTGCTTAATTCCATAGTGTGAGGTGGCAAAGTAATCGGCTGAGCCTGCGGCATTAGTGTTACGTCGCTATTGTAAAAGCTACGCTGTGAAAAGGTGGTGTTATTCAATGCGGAAGCGTTGTCGTCAAAATCTAATTTTGTGCTACAAAAAACTTCATCAGGGCTGGTCTCAAAAATATCACTTAATTGCAGAAAATTTTGATTATTGTTGATGTTATTAACTTTTATTTTTGACTTGGCTCTCATAGCAGGTTGTAAACTATACAATTGATGTTCCATTAAGGCTTTTGAATAGATAATTCTGTCCTTGATTTGGGATAATTGCGACATTTCGTATCGTATACGATTCACAGAAATTGAGATGCGATTGTATATGTCTTTAACAGATCCTAAAAGTATCTAAAGTGTTATATACCAAATATCTTATCAAATCGTGCCTCCTTTACAAGTTGATTATGCAAAATAGTTCGTACCTCGTGATTTTCTACTTCCTTACTAGTGGAATCAATTTCCGCTTTAAGACTATCAATATGGTGCAGCAAAGATTCATTCTGGCCTTTAATGAAAAGTCGCGCATTATATTGCACAATATATTCACGTAAGGTTTCCTCGGTTTTCTCATCTTCAACGTGAATATTAAACATTTTCACTTTTTCCAATAGCTTTGGTTCAAACTCGCAGTATAAGCGAAGGAACTGGGAATCAAGTTGTTGCCGTTCTTGCCGAGCTACCAAATATTTAACCGATAAGCCCAAGAGATTAACTTTAGTCCTTAATAAATTAAATTCAAATTCCGAGCAATTCTCCTTGGAAAGTGACATCAAATGACTGTCGTTATTAACCGTCTTACTTAAGCTTGTAATATGCTGCAATTGCTCCTCTTTTAAGCGCATTATAGCATTAAATAACATAAAATTCGGTGCTCTCGAATATATTTGCCGCATATCAGACCATAATTTACTTTTAGCTTCCGAAAGCTGTTGAGCTAAGTAAAAAAAAAAAAAACAAAACTAGGCCTTTATTGTGAACGGAATAGAAACTTACTTACAACTTTTATTTTCGACACAAAATTCATAAAATTGTTTCAATTTTTGTATGGCTTCGTTAACAGCTTCGGCTGCTTTTGCTTCACTTTTATTCTCGGCTGTTAGTACGACAGGTATCGTTGACAAAATTTTTTTTCGATTTTCTTCTTCAGTTTCCAATTTCACATCCAAATCTTGTGATTTCAATTCAAGTATAAGAATTTTAGCTTCTAATGTCTCGCATCTATTTTCGAATTTAATTATTTGTATATCTATATATAAGTAAACACATAAAAATTTTCTTTCGGGCGTATTAATTACGGAAGTTAATTAAGATCGACTAACTTTTTGCTTTAATATTCGATGATAGCGCTTCATATTCTTTCTTTCGATCTTCCAGAAATTTCTGAAGATCTTGTTGTTGTTTTTTTAAATCTTGAACTTTGAGATGTATTTGCATTGCTTTAGGTAAAAAGGCCCCCTTGGAAACCTAAAAGTATACAAGATTTTCAATAAACTTTTTAAAGTCAAGATATAAATTTCAAAGACGAATTTCGCCAAGTCACAAACGTATCCATTTTATTTCAAGTACTAAGATAACTTCAAACGTTACACGTGCTTATGTCAAAGGGAGATCCATTAGCACACAAATTCGTATACGTACGGTTCTAGCGGAAGAAATTGAATGGCATCAAAGCTAAAATTATTTGATCGCATTGAGAACAACAATCCCATGAATTTCTTTTGTTCATTTGTTGGTTTTGTTAACTGATCGATAAGATTTCATTTAATGACTCAAAGCATCGCTAAAATCAAAATGTGTCCGTTGTTGAAACTTCTTATCTTACATCAAACAGTTCGAAGTAACTCTCGAAAAACTCAATTCTTTTTCTTTGGATATAATAAGACAAACTGGGCAGCGCCCAACTGAAAGAACAAAGACTTGATTATTTTAACGCGAGATTTTCTACTTACTGGTATTACGAGATCCTTTAATTTTTCCAATTCATTTATCAGAATTTTTTCTCTTATACTCTGGCATTCGTTGCGTGGCTTAACACGTCTCATTAAATTGCAAAACAAATCTCGCTGGCGCGATTTGAAGACTCTGAAAAATGTTTTCTAAACTATTATTCAAATATTTTTACGCATTGGGCAAAAGAAAAAAAATTCTTTTTTCAACTTTATTAGTTATTAAAACGTTGCTTGGTGGTTTTCAATAATTTAGTTGTTCTTAAGGTGGAGGAAACGTTAATTAAGGTGAATAAAAATTTTCAAACAAATAGTTGAAGCAACTGATGAATGATTGGTTTAGACCAATTTCCTCAAAAAACTTTATAATAATAATATAAGATTCATAGATTCAAATCATAGAAATCAAAATTATAATTCTGTCTTCAATTTTCATCTTCCTTGGGGTTAATAAGCTATTGGTAGCCGTAATATAATATATATTTTCAAATCCGATTTGTAGAATTCGTGCGAGAAAACCATAAACTGTTTAAAATATTTGAAAACTTTAACGGCGACATGACGAACATCATTAAATCTGAACTTCAAGAACTGAGTTTTCAGCTCTTTTACTTTTTTTTTTCTTTGAAAATGGGATTTATATGAATCGCACTTCAGCAGTGTGACTACTCCTAGCCTCGATATATTTTTCATGTTTTTCAAAGAGGAAACCAGAAATGCCGGAAATGTCTTGTAATGTTTTGTCTAACGCGAACTTTCCTTTCCGTAAGCGTTTGCATATCGACATCAATAAGGATCAAATTGAAGATCAACTATATATAAAAACCAACAATTAAGATTTTCTCGCCTCCTCGCCCACATTTATGACATTTATTCTTACGACTTACGACTTTAGAGCTTCTTTGCTGGGCAAAGCACTCTGAGCGCAACCTAATTGTGTAGCCCATTCTCGGAAAGCGTCAATGTCGTCTTCAATAGGCATAATTCAATTAAAATAAATTAAAAACTCAAAAAACTCCAATATAAATAAGCGAAAACACAATTTCAACGATGGCCGCTTTACAAATTCAGTGAAGTCAAGTTTTCCCCCCTTAAAGTGAACCCAAGTAATTTGAATTTTTAAATAAATAATTTGAAGGGTAATCCTTGGCATTGAGTATTAATGGCGCTAGCTAGCTTTCATTTTCGAATTTCGTATATTTTTTGCTATATGTATGCACAAAAGTTGCGAGAAGCGCTGCATCCTATTTGTCGAGTCATACGTACGCAATATAGCTCTTTCTTTACATCACCATGTACTGTATCTATCATTGGCAAAGCGCAGGGGATACATAATTCAAAGCGAAAGGACTTTCAAGGTACGGTGTCCATATAAGAGCTAGTTAAGTAAGGGATCAGTGATCTTATTTTAGACATCAATTTGCCAAATATGAAACACTGTATAATTTCCAAGCAGCGGCAAATGTGTTTTAATATCTATCAAAGTCACAAAAAAATCGTTAGCTTTCTGCGCAAACAAAGTTTTGCATGATTATCAAATTAATTTTTCCTTTATTTATATAAAATTGCCCTTTTCTGTTCGTTTCAGACAAGTACTAAATTAAGCTTCACTGCAATTATTGAAAGTTGGCAATATTGTTTACTATTGTTTCAAACCAACAACAATTTTAAGCTGTCAAATGCATTCTACTCTGTATTTCATTCAAAATTTCTTGACCTCAGAAAAAAAATGCATTTACGGACAATTTTAAAAAAGGATAGTTTCATTTAATCACCAAGAAATACTCATTTGTCTCCGCAAGATAATGGAAAATATTAATCGTATATACCAATACTTTCAACGACAACAAGGATTTTGTAAGTAGTATAGTAATGAAAAGAAAAAAGTCTTAGAGAAAAGCCTTTGTGCAGAAATACCTTATTTGTATATGTATCATATACGATGTAAACAAGGCGGGAAAACCAACTACCGCCAAAAGAAAGACAATTACCGATTGTTAAATTTTTAAAAAAGTTTTTGTAATGCATTTTTACAGCTAAAGTGTTAAGTTACGACTTCGCTTTGGGACGTTTGTGTGTGGCCAAAGAGGATAGTTGGCGTGGTATCTCACCGTCCAATTTAAACTCGGATTTTAATCCAGAGCCGCCAATATTTTCAGCCAAATTTGCAAATTGTGATGGCTATCGCCATATATTGGCCATAGCGAACGAAGATGGAAAAATTGCTTTACAAGATACAACGAAGCGTAATTATGATAGGACAGAAAAATCTCTATCAGCTCCTCAATATCATAATAATGCTGTGTTCGATTTAGAATGGGCGCCAGGTCAGATGCGTTTCGTATCTGCCTCGGGTGATCATTCGGCATGCTTGTGGGATGTGACGGATAGCGATATTCGTAAAATTAATTCGTTTGAGGCACATACGAGATCCGTGAAGACGGCTGCTTTTCGCAAACATGATCCTTCAGTGTTTGCCTCCGGCGGCCGGGACGGTGCCATAATCGTATGGGATACCAGAGCTGACCTGACTTCTTTTGACTTGACAAGGATTGCTTCACGCCCTGAAAATCGTATTTGTAGTGGTCATGTAGGGGGACCAGCTACACCAATTTCTACTCGTCGACGTTTGCACACGAAAGTACCAACGAATACGCCCTCAAGTAGTAGTGTAACGGGGCTCGTGTTTCAGGTAGGTTTCACTTCCATTTAAAATATTGCTTATGATAATTCCTTTGTAACACGGCTTATTTTTTAAGGACACAAATACTTTAATATCCTGTGGTGCCGGCGATGGTATTATAAAAGTTTGGGATCTAAGGCGTAACTATACAACTTTTAAAAAGGAACCCCTTCCAAAATACAGTCTTCCTTATGCCGGAACTTCCACATTTAAGGGCTACACGAACCTTATTGCAAACGCAGCGGGTACACATTTGTATGCCAATTGTATGGATAATACCATATATTGTTACAATATTTGCTCATATTCGCCACAACCTTTAGCCCGTTATAAAGGCTTGTTAAATGGTACATTTTACATAAAATCATGCCTTAGTCCTGATGGCAAATATTTAGCCAGCGGCAGTTCTGATGAGAAAGCCTACATCTGGAATCTTGATTATCCCAACGAACCTTTGATTAGCCTATCGGGCCATAATGTTGAAGTAACTTGTGTAGCGTGGGGTGCTACACATGACTGTCCATTGGTTACTTGTAGCGATGATGCACGTCATAAAATTTGGCGTATAGGACCTTCAAAGTTGACCGCGCAAGAGTTATTTGATAATTATTGTGGATATGCCGAATATGTAATGAAATTGCCAAGCCATTTGCAGAAACATGAACCAAAGATTTCTGAGAATACTCCAAAATCGACAAAGCAGCATATTCATGATCCTATGAATCAAAAACCAGTATCTACAGCTAAACGTAGTTTAAATGCTCTCTTGAATGACGTCAGCCAAGAGATGGAGTATATACAGCTAGTCAAAAGACCAAAATTATTAGAAGGTTGCGGACGGCGCCTATTCGGGTATAACGTTTCGAACGAGGCGGATATTGCGAGCACCAGTACGGCAGCTGTTCATTTAAATGGAAATGTCTTATATAAAGAGGAGAGACAACAAGCTACTATACTGGAAAAGGAGGAAGTACTCAATTGTGTTGCACTTTCTCCATCAACAAGGGAAAATTCTCCGACAATGGCTACAACACCTCCACCACTGCACAATATACCGTGTAATAGTTTAAGTCCAAGTTCCCCGCCTTCGTTAATTAATTCGCCCACATCAAATTTACCGAATTATGTTTTAGACGGTGAAGCACCGCATTTGGGTATAATGTCACCAAAACGACCGCTTCAAGTCAAGGTAGATTGGTTGACGAAATTACGCAAACAAAAACAAATGATGTCCAAACTTAATTTAACGCTAACAGAGAGAATACAAAATTGTCAGGATGCTAATGCAAATGCAAGTTTAAATATAATAACACATGGGGACGAAAATACCACAATAACTTCGCCACGTGTGCAGCATTTGAAACATGCCGAGGCCAGTCCGCGCAGTGCTATTACACCACGACGCCGCTTGTCTCACTGCAATCATTATTATGCGGGTAGTGGTGGCAATTCACCAAATTCTTCTCCACGCACACTCTCCTCTACTCGTCGTAATAGTGAGACAACGCTTCTACGCTTTTTCAGTGTACAAAGAAATAACTCGTTAACTGCTGCAGCAACAAACGCAGACGAACTTAGGACTTCTAAAAGCACATTGACGGCAGCTGCCAAATAAAAATCATATCCCTTCCACCATGTTACCTGCTCTGAAATTTTAAGGTTGTTTATTGTAGTCATGTAAAATTTATTTATTTGGGAGTCCTTCATAAGCGGCCTTTTTTTAATTACGCACATTCACACCAGCAGAGTTTCACTTCAATCTCTTGCAATCTTGTGTTTTCCTTGCGTGAAAATTTTTTAAAAAGCAGTCACTTTTTAAAACCGTACTATAGTTAAGAACAATTTCGAGTTAAATTTAAAATATTTTGTTTTTATTACTTTCACATTGAATATAACGTTTAAGTCTTGTTTTTTTTCTTCTTTGTAAAGTATGCACTACTTTTTATTCGTTTCAATAAATGTATAAAAACGTCTCCATTGAAAAATCCTCTGATATGCTTTATTTAATAAACTCGTTATCAGTTAATCAAAATGTGACAATTTAGTTATTTTTCATCTTAGACTTTTCTAAAGAAATTGAACCATTTAACTGATTATCATCGATGCTTTCATTGGCTTTCTCGTCTTGTCGTTGTGATATGTTACTTTGGTAAAGAGTTTTATATACATTATAACCTAACCCGCCCAATAGTACAAAGTGGCATAGATGAAGTGTGATACTTGAAAAGTCAGTACTTGGATAGGTGTTCCAGCAGAATTCAATTAAACCCAAAAGTAAATAACGTGTACCCAAGCTGTAGGGTGTAGACCAAGCCAAATAGGGCAGGGAATGAAAATACCAGACATAGAATTGATAATGTAACGACCGCGCACACACAACGCCTATGAAATTAGTTATAAAGAAAGGCATTAGAGCCAATTGCGTACACTGATCAAAATGTATAGCCAAGTTCTGTTGGTCTGGTCTTTCTTCAGGATCAATTTTCTTACGTTCTTTCAAGCCCGATGTCCGTTGCAAACTTTTTTCAAAGCTTTTAATAAATGCTTGTTGATCGCGTGTCAGTTCGTCTTTCGATTCCACCTGTTGTTTACTTGAACGCGATTTTTTGTTTTTTTTCGGTTTAGTTTGCCTAATTCTTGTATTCTGTTTATCCAGTTGAGGTTGGAATTGCTTTTCTAATTCTCTTAAGCGTACGTAATTTTGAAAGTAAGTCATTGTTGGCTTGACAAGCATAAAGAGCATTAGTAAATGCATTACCAACAGAGTTAAATGGAAATATTTGTTTTCAAATATCGGTTTAGGTAAAAATCTGTAATTTACGGTCCATTTATGATCGAAAACACGTCCTAAATCGAAACTACTTTTCAGATATTCTATGGGGTAAGTGAAAAGGAATGGTGCCCCCAATATTAGTTGGACACCGGCACATACAAATAATTGTTCGATAGTCTTAAACCAACCTATATTTGTTAAATAGAAAAGAAATAAAGCCGGGGAGAAAAGTAGTATATTCATTTTGGTACTCACACCCAGACTATAAAAAATACTACCCCAAAACCAGTAACGATCTACAAAAAGATTGAGAGAAGCATATAAAAATAGTATGGCTATGGGATCATTAAAAAGACGTAAAACATAAATGGAGTGAATACGATAGGAGGTAAAGGCACTGATTATTAAAACATAAGGCGGTACTTTGCGACTTTTACTGTACAAACGTAAGACCAACCATAGTTGCAGTAAATAAATTACGCCGAAAATATACTGAGCTAAATGTATATTTTGACCGTGGCTTGTGACGTAATATAAGATGGAGTATATATAAACAAAGCCAGCTGGATAAACCAATGGACCAGTATCACCTGTAAATAGATTAACATACAAACCAAACATTTTAATAATATCGGAAATCGTACGATCAACATTAGAAATAAATACTACTTAAGCCATAAGTAGTAAAACATAGCGAAGCACATTAAAAAGCGAGCTTATACTGTCTGCAATATTTTCTTTAAAATATAAATTAAGGAGCATTTTTTATAAATAACAAAAAAATTTTCGATTAAATTTTACTTGTCATTCAAACAAGCAAACTCATAGCAACCTTGCTTTGGGCTATCATTTTCTTTTACAATTGTGAATGCTTGCACCAGCCCTTATGAAAAAAAAAATATATATATATATAAGAAGAAGCATAAACTTGACATTAGTCGAAAAAAGCATGGAAGTTACGGCATTTCATCAGCTGCGTTTTGTGTAAAAGAATTGTGAAAAAAGAAAAAAGATTTTTGAAATGATTTCGTGTAATTCATTAAATTTACGTATATTACGTCAAGCATCAATTAAAATTGTCCGCTATCAAATTCTCGAGAGCAATGGAAGCGTCTATAAATTCTTACAAGTACACAGGCCGTTTGCTGCATTCATTTCTTTACGACGTCCGGTATTCTTATCTGTTGATGGGATTGCACCTATAAAAACGGCGGTAGCAGCGAAACGTAACTTCCATACTAGTCATCCTTTAAATGGCAAAGACTACTATCAAATTTTGGGAGTAGCCAAGAATGCTTCATCTAAAGAAATAAAAAAAGCCTACTATCAACTCGCAAAAAAATACCATCCAGATACGAATAAAAATGATCCGGATGCTAGTCGGAAATTCCAAGAGGTATCAGAAGCTTATGAAGTACTCAGCGACGATCAAAAGCGTCGCGAATTCGATACATATGGGCAAACTGCTGAGGAAATGGGTCGTAATGGCGGTGCAGGATTTGCTGGTCAAGGTCCCCAAGGATTTTCCCAAAGTTGGCAATTTAGATCAACCATAGATCCGGAAGAATTGTTTCGCAAAATTTTTGGTGATCACAATTTTTCTCCAAATAACTTTGACGATTTCGCCGAGTCTCAATTTGGGTTCGGGCGAGCCCAAGAAATCGTAATGGATTTAAGTTTCGCTCAAGCAGCACGTGGTGTTAATAAGGATGTAAATGTTAATATTGTTGATACATGTCCAAAATGCAAAGGCACAAAATGCGAGCCTGGCACGAAACCAGGCCGCTGTCAGTATTGCAATGGCACTGGAATGGAAACAATATCCACTGGACCTTTTGTTATGCGATCTACATGCCGTTATTGCCAGGGAACACGTCAATATGTGAAATATCCGTGTGCTGAATGCGAAGGCAAAGGACAGACAGTGCAGCGCAAAAAAGTAACCGTACCTGTGCCGGCTGGCATTGAAGATGGACAAACGGTGCGCATGCAAGTGGGCAAAAAAGAACTCTTCGTTACTTTTCGTGTGGAGCCAAGTCGACATTTTAAACGAAAGGGCGCAGATGTACACTCAAGTGCTACTATCTCGTTAGGTCAGGCTGTTCTAGGCGGCACTGTGCGAATAGAGGGCGTATATGAAGATGAGTGGCTGAATATCGAACCTGGTACTTCTTCGCATCACAAGATATTATTGCGCGGTAAAGGTCTTAAACGTGTTAATGCCCATGGACATGGTGATCACTATGTAACAATTAAAATCGAAATGCCTAAACATCTTAATAAAGAACAAAAAGAGTTACTTGTTAAATATGCTGAACTAGAAACGAACACGCCCGGCTCAATACATGGCATAACTAAACGGAAAGATGGTAGCAGCAAAGCAACGTAAAGTACAATCAAAACAAATTCATTTTTACGATGTAGAAAATCTATTCTAATTTAAATGTGAATTACAGAACATTTGCCAGCATGGGCAATGATAATTCCACTCAGTTTTCATCGGCAGAGGAAGTCTTTAATAAAACCGAAACAAAGCAAGACGATGATGATACAAAAGATAAAGGATTATTATCGAAACTAAAGTCTATATTTAACTAAATAGACAGTAAATCAGCCCCAGAAAACTTAACTTTAAAAATTACCATGTTATGTAAATATGTTATAGTTATTAGAAATTTTAGTTTTTTTAAAAAGCTTGTGAAACGAAACTATACAAATGATAGTTAATAAAATTGTGCGGTAATGCTTTGCAGGAGCATTGCCACGTTATTAGTACTGAATTTTCTATGTTTTGATTTTTTATTTTACTCTTCCTTATAAATTTCTAAACGCCCTTGGGATTTTTATTATTAGAGTATTAATTTCTTGTTGCTAGTTGGGACAAAACTATATACTTACCCTTTAGCAAGGCATAGTTGGTGGTACCATTTAGAAAGCCTTCACATTCTTGCATGTATGCCTTCCAATCTATTTCCGTATATGGCACTTTTTCTATGACAAACACATTTAGTATAAGTTCAACCAACAGTATAAATATCGTAATTATGGGCAAAGCGGCCGGGTCGAATATTAGAAATTTAACATATTCAAAGTTTATGAATTTTCTATAAAATTGTAAGATAACATTTTCACTATTGCTTTTATTACTGACAGCACGAATTAATGCCATAACCTATTTTCAAAATATCCAAATATAATTATTAATGCGTTAGCCGGGTTAATGTTGATAAAATAAATGCCATCAGCTGTTTTAGATATGTTAAAAGGCATGTTCAGTGATAACGAAAGATAGTGTTTTGCATCTGTGCTGTCAAATCTCATCCTATATTTAACACGAAAAAAAATATTTTTCGTTCGTCCGTTCTAGCACTCGGCAGAACGTACCTTTCATATTTTATAGAAGACTTGCGATTAGTAACCCGTGCAAGATCCAAAGGGTTCTTATCATTGCTTGTTAATGTTGTAGAAGCAAGCGTTTCCTGATTAATTTTATTGAATATGTTCTGTTAGAAACGGCAGAAGTTTCCGTTAGATTTGTAATGCAAGGCAATTTCTTTGCATGTTATGCAAGAATTTTTCAAAGCATTAGTAACATATGTTTCTTGAACGTTGTCAGTGATAAATTTACTCAATTCGTTCGAAACCTCGGTTGATTTTGTGGAGGCGGTTACTAATCTACTACATGCTTTTGTGATGTTTTACTAGGAGACGTTCCTCCAGCTATTTTTGAATAGCTGGAAATATTACAGTAGTGGTCGTATTTGAATAGCAGATCTGAAGAGATTTTGGAAAGCTGCCTCGTTATTGCCATTATTTGATGGCTTCGGTACAACATTCGATTCGATTCAGGTGATAATATCATAAGCTAAGCTACTTCATTTAAGTTTTTCTCGTCAATTTCATTTGCAATTAGTCTTATCTTTCCTTTCCTTATCCTTATCATCATAGGAATTAATAACGACGTCCGCTTCTTTTCGAGTTTGCATGGCGTTAAAAGCCATCTGCATTTTATTTACTTGACTTTTTAAATCATTAGTACTGTTCCGACTATTTTGCTGGTAGGTGCAACTTTTTTGTTTCCTTTCTTAAAACACTTTTCTCTTTTTTACTGTGTAGTACCGTATCGCTGGACATAGCATAAGGTATCAAAACGTTTTGTTAGCTTTCTTGAGCATTTATCCGCTGAGCCAACATGGGCCGGAAAATGTCGCTAAAAACCTTATCAGCTACGTACTCTTCTTTTTTTTGCTCTTTATCTTTGTAATTCATTATTGTCGCGATTTTGCTCTTCCGAATCCTTTCGGAGGAGTTAATATTTTGTTTATGATCCTGAGATGGCGAACAAACCTTAACTGATTTATTATTCACATCGCACGTGTTAGTAAAACAACGAATGTATTATAGATAGATTACATCTTCGTACCCGAATACATCAAATAAGTATATAAATAAATGATTTTCCAATTTCTGGGTATATTTTCATTTTTATAGTTTAAAGTTAATCATAATAGTTTTAATGTTGACTTTTACGCACTTTTGGTGTTAATAGCAACGATGAAGTAATTTTATTTTATTTATATATAACAGAGGATTCGATCGCGTTGTTTATGTTTGGAAAATGTATGGCCAAGATATAAAATAAAGAATTATTTATAGAACAATATTCTGTAAGTTGAAAATTTACGTTCTCATATTATGAAAAAAGATCTATAAGCGTACTGCTTCTAATAAATCCTAAAAAGTAACTTACTATAAAATAGCTATGGATTCTCCATGACCATACACAGCATCTTCAAATATTTCTCCATTTAATAGTGCTTTAGAATCCCTTAATCCAAAAAGCGAAAAGATAGATTTAAAAGTCCTTTTTAAGGTGCCAGATGGAGTGTTGGGACGGCATCTGTGGCCAATACAATATTACGACCGGTATATGTAACAAATTGTTGTAAAAAGTGCTTACCGCAAATATAATAGTTTTTTTATGATTTGAAACGTTTAATATGGTTAGCCAGTTATGCAATTTATTTGGGGTTTTTTTTCTACTCTCTTATATACACCATTATTTTTTAAAATTTGTTAAAACTGGATAAGTAAAATTCCGAAAGGTTTTTATATAATATAACTTGTTAGAATTATCCGTAAAATGAAGATTATTTGTGTAACAAAGAAATCTAGTTTTAATAAATATATCTATATTACAGTAGATAAGTGTTTAATAAATCCGCAAGGATCAAAATGAAAAATGCTGTATAGAAATCCGTATAAGTGCGAAAGAAGTAAGTGCTTTTTTATTCGTCCACTGTACATATATAAGAAATTAACCATGGAAAGCAAGAAAAGAAAAAAATATAATTCAATGAATTTGTAAGATAAAAAATATAATCAAGTATTTCTACACGTTTTTTCATTTCTTTTTTATAAAACTCATTATAATAATATATGAATGTATATAAAATGCGAATAATTAATGCCACAAAAGTAATAAATTAAAACTAAGCATAAATACATGTGTACGAAGCAGCTTTTCGAAGATCCTTTTGAAATTCCTTTTTTGGATAATTCAATTTTAAAAATCTAATAAATGTTCAATATAGAGTATTTTATAGCATATTTTATGAACTCATTTCGTTCTATCTGAATATCTTGACGCTGGCGAATATCTTTATCAAGAGCATTTTCCTGTTAGCTTGTTTAATAAGATCTATAACGGTTTTGTAGCTGCTACTTCAACGAGAAATTTCCTCGCTATATGTCTTAATACCTTCACATAGAATGATAGCTTACTCAGCTTTAATGTGATATTTAACATTAAAGTTCTATCCTAGCAATAAGTTGTGACGGAGCTTAAAAATACGTAACTATAATGTAGCGCCACTCTATTTTTATGGGTTTGCCATTTGCCCCCCTTACCGAATTGCACTAATATAATTGATTTCGTATCTGCTTTCCCAGAGTCTCTTCTTCTTAATTGCTTTGCCACTTTGCCACACTTCAATTTAACAGAGAAGCGTAAACACAGTTCTCGTTTAACAGAGAAGCGTAAACAGCGTTGCCATTTTTTCCCATATAACATAATGAATAGAGCAGTACTAAAAATTTGAGAACAATAACAATGTTAATAAAGATATAATACAAAATAATTATAAAGGTTTCTAAAAAAAAAGTATACAAGGTTTTTATTTTCACTCTTTTTCGAAATAAATAATAAAAATTATTTTTCACTTTGAAAAATTGAAATTCATATATTGAAAATCACGCTTATTGAAAAATAACAGAAGGAAAAAAAAACATATATTTCAGAATCAGGTGGTTCAGCTCTATAACTACAGATTTCTTTGGTGTCTTCTTCTTCTTCTTCTTCCGCTATTCAACAAATGAACAACAGAAAATATTATTGCCATCTCTGTGTTTTATGTGCTTTTATTTTAAATAAAAAGAAATGAACAAAAAAATTATTGTGAACAACAAATGGGATTAAATAAATAAATAAAAAATGCGATTAAATAAATAAATGAAGACTATTGGCCTTTTATAAAAAGGGCTAGATAGTCTGTTATAGAGATTATAATTAGACGTTTCTATTTAACATACATTGAACAGAGATTACAATTAGAGTTTTATGTTTAACAGAAAACTATGAGATAGGATTAATTTCTTCTTCTTTTTGTTCAAGGCGAAGCGTTGCCATTTATTGAAAGCAGGGCTCTGTTCTCTCTCTGTTCTCAACACATGGTACTTTTTGTATAAAACTTGTGAAGGAAAAAACCAGCCGTTAACGTTATTGTATAAGTATGCATTTTCAGTTTGTTTCTTGTTGTTGGCTTGTTGTCTTCGGGTTAAAGCGGTTGCGATTTTAATTTCAATTTATATTTCTTTTAGACTCTTAGAGGTGTATTTAAGTTCTTGAAGTGAAGCTTGCAAGATCTCAAGGAAATGCAATAAAAAAAACAAAATACGTATATTCTGAAAAAAAAAAAATAAAATTCAAAGCCGCAAATATTTGTATGTTTTCTTAAAATTTTGACGAACAGAAAAGAAATAATCTTATAAACGAGTATTAAGCTCGCACATATAATCTTACTTGTGACAAAAAAGTTCAAAAAACTAAAGAGATGTGTAAACTTTTTGTCGCAAAACTTAGTGCGAAAGAATTTGCGTAAATATATTATGAAGAATATTAAGAAGAAAACTAAAAAATAAACACTTTATATACATATAATTAATTAGTGAATGTTAAAATTAGAAAAAACTTTTGAACTTTCGAACGGTAAAGTCTGGCAAGAGCGAGAGCATATGCAAAATAAACAAAATAATATTCATAAATAAATAGTTTTTACAAATGATTAATGAATAAAAATATTATTTAATATTAAAGTAAAAATTAAATAAAAAATAAGAAAGAGATTTAGTGTGGTAAACTTAGCTAAAATACAAACTCAATAGAAAAGGTAAAGTAAATCTAAGAAAGATGCAATTAAGAAACAATTTCTATTTGAAAAGCAAATAAGAACATCGTGTATAATAAATGAAAATGCGCAAAACTTTATAAATTTAAAAGGTAAAAACAATAAAAAAGTGCGACCACTAACAATTAATTGAGATTCGGGCAAATAACATTGTTTTCAATTTTCAACAGCCGGCTTTTGAATAAATTGCTATGACAGGCCACTTTGTGAGTCAGTATTTCTTTTCTTCGTTTTTTTTTCTTTTTTTTTAAAGTTCGCTTTGATGTACTGTTAATATTGTTTTGATACTGTTAGTTACCTTTAAGAGTAATTATATAGTTTATGAGTTTAAAAGACATGTAAAAGAACAAATTGGACCTTAGCCATACATATATAAACATATATCTTAGCATTTGTATAACTCTGTTGCTTATTTGCAATTTAATTGGAAAGTAGGAGTGTAATATTTACTTTATTTGATATATATATTAATGTTTTTCCTGTTTATTTCTAACTGTATTTATATCCTATGTAAAGTTGTTTTTATTTCTACTATTGATTATGGAAATTACAGCGACAACGACAAAGATGTCGACTTTATTTTTCTTTGCAAATTGTTGTGTTATTATCAGTAAAAACACGTTCGACCATGCTTGGGTGTATCTTTTTTAATTAAGGGAGAAAAAATAATAAATTTAATTTACATATATTTGTTTTTACATAAAGAGTACAACAACGACAAAAACAAACACAACAACATTGTTTTGTTCTATATTGTATATAATAACAAGCAATAACAAAGTCTATGTTGGGTTATCAAATAAATGTATGCACTCAGCTGTTTTACCAGTTGATTTTAAGGTGAGTACTCTCACGAGTAGAAGAGAAAGACGGAGAGGAAAATAGAGGCAGATGTACTTGCTTGCGGGCAAATGAGTAAATATAAAAACAAATATTAAAGTTTTCTTTTGGTGGATCTCTAATCGCTCATTTAATTTTTCTCGTTGTTTCTGAGCTTTTCACAACGATTCTCATTGTTCCTGTGCTTTTCACAGCGATTCTCATTGTTCCTGTGCTTTTCACTTCTTGTGTTCCGTGCAAAACAATGAGTGAATTGTGTTTGAATGTTTAGATTTTTGGGAATTTTTAGAAAATACATTTATTTATATATGTAAAGGCGTTACTTATGTGCGTAATTAGATGAAATTTATAAAAGTGATAATGCCGTAGAAATGAAGGATTGCTTGACATTTAACAGAAACATGGGAAGTTCCTATTCACAAGTTGGGGTCGAAATTGCGCCAAATGAAAGTGAAACGATACGCCCACATTACAGCATAACCAGAAACCACCTGCGCTTTTAAAAATAAAAAAATGTGGTTTTTTGTTTGTTGCTTATCAACCACACAGATGCAAGATGTATTTATGTTCTATGCAAAAAGGGAAAAAGTCGGCCAAGTCCACTCAATATTATAGAATATTGAAATTTCATTCTTCTGTTAAAACTTTCGCAATACTTAGAAGAAAGCTTCAGAGACTCCATAAAGTATGTATACCCTTGATCAATATCGAATTTTAAACCGATGTAAGTATGTTCGCCGGTCTGTCTACCGGTGTAATGTCTATGGTAAACAATCTTCTGGCCGTGAAAATGGAAATATCTGCCTCAGACGCACGATACAAATTTCCATTTTTATTCTACAATCATAATAAAATTCATCTACGCCCACTGAATATTATAGAGTATGTAAATTTGTATGTAAGTTTTTCTTTGTGTTAAATTCACTTAATGACAGATGACTTGAGATGACTTATTGACACGTAAATGCATGAGAGCCCGTATGTAGATAGAGATGCGAGAAGCAGTTTCCTACGGTCCAAACTTAATATAATAAATTTCTATGTCAAATCACTTGTGGAGCAAATTTTGATGAAAAAATTCTGAAAACTATAGCTCCTTGCAATGTAAAGGTTCACTTTCGGTAAAGACGAAAGAAGGTCTTTTTAGAAGAAGCTTCAAGAAGTTGTCGGATCCAATTGAACATTTCTTTACGAATACATTATCTTGCACGCATTTTTTTCAAGAAATATATATTATGGATTTTTTTTTGAAAAATAAGGATTAATGTGCGGGAAACTCGTAGACATGCCCTGATCCAAACGATTTTCAACGGTGTTCGTGATTGGGGAAAGCACAAATCTTGTCAAAGTTGCAAACATTTGAGTGAAGACAAAAAAGCACGGACGGGGCATAAGACAGAGGGACAGATAAACTTCGACAGGGCGAAAGGCGTTTACCAAGTTTTGTTAAAATTACGATCAGTTGCGTGAACACGAAAATACACGGCTCGACAAAGTCCATTAGGGTTTATGTTTGGATCAAAAGGGTGTAGTTTACCAAATTTTGTTAAAATTGCGATCAGCCGGATGCACACAAGAATATATGGCATCAGAGAGAGGGACAGACAAATTTCACAAAAGATGACTAAGTTTGTCTTTCCCAAGGAGGATGGAATTAGTCACAAATCTACTTCGAACAGTGTAAACATGATTTTTCCTAAAACGTTGATTTCCCTGAAAGAAGTTCTGTTTTTTGTCGTTAAATTTGACTGTAAAGCTTCTAGAAAGGCGTAAAAGAATGGTCTGTAATGATCATTCCTCATCATACCTTAAAGTAATTGAAGGAATATAACGTTTTGTGAATATTTTCGCTTTGCAAAAGAAAGAAGGAGGAAGGACTGACAATGCTTAATAAAATATGCCAAGTCATAGCCGAAGAGTAAACATTAAAGAAAAATATTTGTATGCACTCACCGTCACAGCACTAAAGCATAGATGGTAACATAAGATCATGAACAATTGGTTCCACCTACAAGCTTTTCTGATCACCTCCATGTCCATATGTAGGGGCGACAGTCGTCGCGAAAACTTCGTTTTTCGAAACTAAAGCTGTTAGTTCCTAATCGTAGTTAGCGACAGGTGGATACTGGTATCTATTTCAGGCATACAGTTCAAAATGTAACCGTACTTTATGGTATGCCTTTAACTTTCTCAGTTTGTCTTTCGTTTTACAAGAATAAAACCAATTTAATATATGTCTTACGATGGATATGAGAAATTACAGTCATCTCCTCATTGATCAAAAAAATTTTGTTGTCAATTCTGTAGAAAAGTAGAGGAAGAAATGCTTATTAAACGTTTCATATAGTTTCATGCCATCTGCCTATATACGGCTGTCCATCAGCAGTTGAAATAACTGTGAGAAAAACTTCATCTATGACAAATGCTGATGTATTCGCTGGCAATACAAGTGCAACACAGCAGAAAAAGAGCGAAAGTGCAACTTTAACGGTAGTTTGATGTTGAATAAATTATGACGTTGCGTTTCTTATTTTTCTTATTTTGCTGCATTATTACCATAGCATAGCAACAGTTGTATGAAATGGTTTTTCCATGCACACATGCATACCTAACACACATGCACATACATATGTATGTACATTGATTTTACACATAGATACCTGTAAATACATATCCATATAAATGTGTGTGCTTTTGTGCACATTAAAGCAACTTAGCAACAGGCATTTAATGTTTACTTACACACATAGTTATGTATGGTTTTTTTCAGGGGTTACGCGTACACACATATACGCCATGTATGGCATTCATAATATGTATATGTACATATGTGTATATGTATTTACGTGCACTTATCAGCTCTATGATGTATAGTATGTGTGTGTGTGTGTGTGTTTTTTTTTTTTTTTTTTTTTTGAGTAAAGTGTTATGTGCCAACAAGTGTTAGCTAAAACATTTTCATGCACGTACTTGTACGTACGTCTGTTTCTGTGTACTTCCCCTAAAAAAAAAACCTCCCATTCCAGTTTTTCATCAGCACACATCGCACACAATTATATATATGTTACACTTTTTCATCACAACTTATGCATATGCTTGACTATGCTTACAAACAACACACTTCAGTCTTCAGTGCAGTCATTCATGGCTGATGAATAAATTGTTGTTGCTATGAGACCTAAATACATGTATTGCTGTATAAGTATTGCTTTGATAAATATTTTTGTAGTAGTTTCCTTTGCCGCTAATTTTTCTTATTTTTTTCTTTTTTTCGCTTTTTGCTACTTTTTGTGGTTAGATTAGGGGAAGGTATGCAACGTTCACGATGTCACTGGATAGTCATACGATTAATTGATGTGTGTGCGTGTGTGTGTGTGTGTGTGTGTGTGTGAGTGTGTGTGTATGTACTTTTATTGCACAATATTGACATTTAAGGGAACCTGTACGTTCGCCTAAGAGTTACATATACGCAGTCTATATCTATATGTGATCTCCTAAGCCATCTTTGTCTGACTGATTTTCAATGGTTTATATTGGGTTCGCAACCTTTCAATTAGCGGCCACAAGAATATATGCGAAATTTGTCACTTTATGTCGCACCACTTGCGAAC
Source organism: Glossina austeni (assembly GCA_000688735.1). NCBI lineage: Eukaryota > Metazoa > Arthropoda > Insecta > Diptera > Glossinidae > Glossina > Glossina austeni. The sequence continues at coordinate 322,944 of KK502689.1, forward strand.
GTCAAAACATATACATTTCCTTATTAAATACGGGCTCCCGCTTCTCTACTAATGTATCGAAATGCAAAGCGTAAGATACGAACACGTAAAAAATGGTTAATAACTGAAAAGACGAGTTTTGTTACAGGTACGCGTTGCCGAAACCTTGCAATTTTCGTTTCACTCGTTTTTGTTCAACATTTTTATGCTAATTGCCGTAAGCACAAGTTAGTAGGCAAATAGAAGGACAGGAAGGATGGAAAGATAGAAGGGCAATCCTGAGCTGGATTATGTGTCGTTATGGCAGTGCAGGAACTAATATTATTATGAGAGAACACAGACTTGTATTGATGAAGAAGTAAAAACACTTTAGTGGAGCACGGTCCACCATTACTTACCCTTCACTTACAGTTTTTTTTGTATAACGACTTTTCAGACTAAGGCCTTATATTAGCAGTGCTATTTTCATTCGCCCTTGGTCCAAAGCACATCAGTGTATGAAATTTCCTCAAAATATCTCAAAAATTATGGCCCCTACGTTCGGCACTGGGAAACAAGACGGACCGACAAAAGTCTTCTCACCTTCACTTTCACTTTCTGAATCGATCGATATAGTAAAGGGTGAATCTACGTTCAAGTCTTTCTGGGTGTTGCATACATATGCACAAATTTAATATACCCTTGTACCATAACTGACGTAGGATGTAGAAAACGTGCACTTTATGGCTTTTGAGAGGATAGGTACAAAAGTAGAACAGGAAAACATTCAGGTCGAATTTTCCATTTTAATGGTTTACAAAGCTGCGCAGGGTAATGTAGGGAAATCTGCGTATCATTGACTGCTGTCGTCTTTCAAGGGAGGTACTGTGAATAATTTGGAATCCCATCATAGGTACAAAGCACCGACATCTTTGTAAGACAGAAAGAAGGTAAGCAAGTAAGGTAATGGCCCTGTTTTACCACTGCTCGGAAGCTGACCGCCTCCCATTCCAGTTGTTGTGGCAGAATTTAATTTTCTTAAAATTATTTACATTTCAATTTTTTTTTTAATTAAACTCTATACAGTTGATGAACTTGAATTTCTTTTTCCGCATAATCTTGCGCGCATTTCGAGGCACTCTGTGAAAGAAAGATGTCAGTCTTTGGTGGGCTTTAAAGCTTCAGAAAGCTTCTTTCTGCAATTAAATGAATAGCAAATGTGGGCAGATTGCTGCTAAGCGATAACGTGATATATAATAATAATTATAATAAAATTACAATAATTGATGTGAAGATTATGCCTAAGGAAGTCTCTGGGTTAGCAAGAACGGATCTTTCTTCTCTTAAATTTTATGATCCTAAGCATTTTTTGAGCGTTTGTCTCTTCGGTGAAAGCGTACCATGCAATTATTTTAATCCTCCAAGAAACGAATGGGTTAACTGTAGTTGTTGATAGATCTGAGGGCTCTTTCTCTTTTACTCTACTTCCTTCTAACCACCATTGTGTTACACGTATACGTGGTATCCTTTGAACGACTGGTTAGATTAAAAAAAAACAAGCGAAATATTTTAGAGTGCAAGCACATAAAGTTTTCTCTTGCTAATGAGGCCTTGACTTGGAAGTTTTTTGTCTATATGGTGTTGCCACCAATTGGTTTCAATGTGTTCAACTTAAATGTCGTAGCCTCGCAGGCAAGAAAAGATTACATTTAATCATACCTTTACTTCTCTTTAGTCACAATTTTTTGTTGTCATTTATTTTATGGTAGTATGGTATGATAATATAAAGCTAATAAAAAAAATCTTCTTGACCTTGAATGTGTCGTAGTTGAGCTGCTACCTTTTAGATCGTGCAAACTCTTGGATTACGTGAAGCTCGTACAACCGGACCTCATAGGTTAACCGGTGTGTAAACTGACATATATAGACGGACGGACAGACATGTGAAGTCTAATCGAAATATTGTGCTATTGAGATATATCAGGATATACCTTTCCTTGTATCAAGAGGAAATCTGATCCTTTATCATTTCATTCGACAGACGAAACATTTCCTGTTAGATGACTTGAAAGATATTATGTTGTCATGCACTTGAAACTCGTGTACACTCAAGTGCGGGAGAATTTTCAGTAAAATTGATAGCCTTAGATGCTAGCAATAATAAAATCCATATATTTATTTAAATGGAGCCAATGGGAGTTGTGATACATTAGAGATGGAAGTGTAGGAGAAAGATGACAATCACATCTGTGAAAGGGCAAGAGATGAAGGGGGGGGGGGGATATATAGACAATCCTGATAAGTTAATTGATGTTATAACAGAGGTAGTCAAGGCGTTGTTGTCTTAACAATTGCATTCCCATCGATTTATTTAGGACAGTGAAAACCCTAATCAAGTCAAGTAGTGCTCTGCGATCGACTTGTTGTCCGTTGCTTTCCTAAACCGTATATAATTTTTACTTTGAATTTAATTATTAGGTATACAAGATTCGTTACAACGTGATTGTAGTTTGTTTGTTTGTTTGTTTTTTTTTACTTGCGAATACAGCTTTCTTTCTGTCACTCAGTTTGTGGACTCTTGGATAATTAGTATGCTTGTGTGATAGATACGATAATTCAGTTAATGGATGCACATATAAGCTTTATGTCATTTATACCATTACAAAAATATATGGAAAATCTTAAAGCCTAAGGCAAGAAAATATAAATAAATTGCAGAAAGGAAAAAAAAAAAAAAAAAAAAAAAAAAATCAGTTAACACCTCTGGTTACTGTATAAACTTAAATTTTAAGCCATAATATGTTTTCATGCGAATACATGACAATATGAAAAATAAACATAATTTTTCACATGTTTTTTTTTTTTTTTTTTTATATACATTTACATATATGTATGTATGTATACTTATATAAAAGTTTTACACTACGAATGCTGGCTTCAGTGTAGAGTAGAGTATACGCCGCGCACAGCATAAATGCAGTTCAGCAAGTTCACTCACCTCATTTGTTGATTCGCTTTTTGTACATGTGCTGAATTGTTGCTGTTATTATTATTATTACTGTTTGTTGTTGGCTTGTTAGTTGGGTCCGCTTATATTTGTAGTTCCACATCTTACATACATACATACATACATACATACATACATACATACATACATACATACATAAATGCATACGTACATGCATACATACGCATACATTTTATGTGCTCTGCACTTTCTACTAAACAGTGAGGAAAAAACAAGCAAAGAAAAAAGAAAAAAAAGAATTAAATGTTTTATGGCTACAGAGAGTACATCGGAGTACTGTGTGCATGAATATGAATGCTTTTATGTTTGTTTATTTGTTTGTTTGTTTGTTTGTTTGATTGTTTGTTTGTTTGTACATAAACTTGCATGTCAGTGCATAGCATACAATGTTGTTGTTATTGAGCTAACAATGAATTTTGTATAAATTTTGTTACAATTTGCTTGCATGTGTGTCATGCATGTCAGCCTGCGTTGAAATTAAATATTTGTGATTTTACTTCTTTTTTTTTTTTTTTAGTACCCATCTGATTAGTGCCGGATTGTAAGGGTGGAAATCGGGTGCACATATTGAGATTTTAAATAAAAAATAAGAAGCATGAAAAGCAAAAACATTGAACGAATTACGGATACCCGCCATCTTTGGCGCAAAGCATGTGAGAATAACAAACAATTTGTTGTATACAGAGGACTTCGAAGTTCAAAATTATGCTAAGAAATACTATTTAGGAACATTAGGTATACAAGTAGTAGGTACGGTACGTACTTGAGTAGTGCTAGTAGAGATTCAGAAGAAGCTTTCATTTCTATATGCTAGGTGTGCAAAAACATAGAAATATGCATGCAAGTAGGTATGATACGTTCTTAAGTAGCATTATTAGAGATGTCTGTCGGTCCTTCTGTTGAAATCACCTTTACGTAGAAAAACATATTCGCTCTGAAACTTTTTTTGATTATTTCAATTTCAGTTGATGGGCCATGCTGGTAGGTCCATAATTACAAAAAAAAAAAGAAAAAATCAAACTGAGAAACTTTCCATCTTTCCTGTATAATAATCTCAGATTTTTCAATCTAAGTTCAGCTTTCAATTTTTTTTTATCACCTTTCTTGGTTTAAGTTCGAAGATCAACATATACGACCGACACTATATTTGGCAAAAACAAAAAAAAGCGCAAGAAACTTAAATCTGAGTTTTGTAGATCTAAGCTTTGAACCTTAAAGTTTTTCGAAAAAAAAAAATCGTCTTCTCAGTAACGCCGAAATTGAAAGGTAGAAAAAAAAAGTGGCTTACAATTATTAGGCATCGGAAAGCTGAGCACTTTTCCGTTTTCCAGTTGAATTCTCATTGCTCATCATATACGATCACGGCCCACATTTTTCTTAGTTTTGAAGAAATCTTGTTTTGTAGCATACGTGATACCCGACATGACGGCACAAAGCATTCGATTGTTTACTATACTTCTCCAACGAGGTGGTACGTGGTTATTTGAACGCATCATCTATTTTAATCTCTGAAAATAATATAATATAACTACAAGTATTTAAACAACACTTGAAACAAACTGTATTTTTGCAAACGCGTACGTGCATTATTAATTAAACCTCAAATACTCAAACTTAGCATTAATCGAATCTCTTTTTTGTTTTGTTTTTTTTTTTTTGTTTTTTGCTATAAATCAACTTAATATAGAATTCAAATATCAAGTGAAAATGTCAATAAAAAATGATGTCAAGAAAACAAAGCACATATATGTATAATAACAGATGTTAAATTGATAACAATGCGTCATAACTAAACCAAACAATGATTTAGTAATTTAATCATTAATTTAGTTGAGTTAAGTGTGTGTGTGCATGTATATGTAAAGTATGTACAAGCATGTGGTTGGAACATAGAGTTAAATAACGAAACGAAGAAAAACAATAACAATAGCAACGACAACAACAATAAAAGATTTTATTTTCGGTATTAATGTGCAGCTGGTTGTATGTATCTATATTTGTATGTGTACATAAATGTGAACACATATTTTATATGTACATATGTACATATATGTAAATATGTATGCAAAGTTTTATTAGTTTTGTTGCCAACTTGCGATTAACTCGTTTAATTTATTTATTTTATTATCACTTCTACGGCCAAACAAACCGTTATATTAAGTTTATGAAATAGTTTGAAAGATTACGAACTACTCGTATATGAAGAAAAGAAGTTTTTAACGTTTTAAGATTTCATTGACCTTAACATCAACGCAATCTTAAGGCATATTTAGTTTGTTATTCGCATTTGTGACGTCAATATGTTGGAAAAGATAAGGTCGTCACAGGGTTTAAGATTAAATTCGAAGTTACTCGATTTTTATACTCTACACCATTTGTGGTACAAGGGTGTGCTTAGTTACTAGGGATGTATGCAACATTCAGAAGGAGTTGATGCAGAGCTATCTTTTATTACATCGACTCTTTCAAGAATCAATCTAAGCTTGCTGTCCGTTTGTCCGTTCAATCTAAAGTTTGCAATTTTTGAGATATTTCGGTGAAATTTAGCACACGCTGTTTTGTCCTAAGGATGCACGTTATTCAAAAGGTTTCGGAATGGTGCGCTGCTTCATGGCCCGCTTCATACATAACGATCTATTTTGAAAAGTCGTTATACGAATGACTGTATTAAGCAAACTGGTGTAGGGTATTCAATGATGGGCCGTATCTATAGCCTTTTCCTTGCTTGCTTTCTTTAGAGGATAGCGATATTCAAGCTATAAACTTTTTTCGGTTCAAAGCTCTAAATAAGCAAAATGACCAATTAGTGAGCTAACGAAAGTACTGCAGTTTTGCATGAAATAAAATTATACTGAAGTGTCTTGCCATCTTCTTAGTACTCCAGTTGGACCTTTGCATCAACTTTCTTAGCTATGTATCTTGTCTTCGTTTTATTCGCAATTTAATCGTGGATGGACGGAAGTACAAGGGAGGCACTCAAAAGAGAAGATTTTCAGAAGATGATTTATTATCCCAAGGAAGGCAGCGGGGAGTTTTTATGTATAATTCGTTGGTGTTAGAAAATTTTTTTTGGATTATAAAGCGAATCAGGCGGAGGCCAACAGTAAATACGTTCCACCAACTCGTCTAGAAGAATTTCAAATTGAATCCAAAGTCAACAGCTTAATAAAATTTATTAATTTTAACGGTATAAAAATTACTTTTTAAATATCTCCTCTATACGGAATGGAGTTCAAGGAGTAGATGAAACCAATTTTTATCATAATTTAAAAACTGATCATTCATAAGAGCATAGATATGGAAGTGGTCCAATCAATGGTGCCATTGCTTGCAGAGCTTTTATATTCATTTTGAATGCGAAAGAGAAATTTTTTCTCACTGATCTTAAAAGTGGATTTTGTAGCCCATTGGCTAAGACATGTTACCTCGTCAAAATGTTCTGAACATTTGCGATCTATTAAGTGACAGATATCAGATATGCAGGCGGACAGGAAATGATTGTGAAGGGCTCGAATATAATTGAAGTTGGATCTTTCTCAAGTCGGTCTGAGTGCTAGATATATCCGCAGAATATATATACTTATTATAAATGGCGTAGGGTATAAAAATATGAGTATATTGTCGAGAGCCTTGTTCATAGCGACGACCTTAGCCGCACCTTTAAAGCAATGCGCTTTATGTAGTCCCTAAACTGGAAGTAAGCAGATGCCCCCCGTTAAGCAACAAAGCCTTTTTTTTATATTAACACGAGAACTACTGCCGGCCAATTTAATCGTTTGCAATTTTCAAGCTTCAAAAAGATGGTCATAAGGTGTTTAGCGTTTGGAAAATACTTGGTGATCTTCAATTGTAGGAACAGACCTTTAAAATTTGATAATCAACTCGTTTTTGCTTGCTCTACTTTCCATACCATATGGCTGTTCCTTCGCGAAAAAGCTTATTTTTAACGAATTTTTCCTTTTATTATTGCTTTAGACGTCGTTGTGTATTCTGGAAATTCTGGAAAACTTACAGATTTCTTCAGTTCGATTAAAACCTGTTCATCATAAACATTTGTCACGGGAATAGCGGACGGTACTCGATTTATTATTAATTTGTTTATAAAAGTTATAGGGGAACCTAAAATGTCCCAGAAGCAGGCTTAACTACATTCTTCTTCTTCTTCTATGAGTCAGAAAATCAACGATAAATGATTTACAGAGTGAGAGACCACTTCCAAAAGAAGAGGGGGAACTATTTTGGTCTATAACGACTCTTGTCAATCTATGGCTTTAAGAAAATACTCTTTTTATATACTCGACTATCTTCTGCAACAGCACCCTCGATGACTGTATATTGTCTTGTACAAAATTTCCCAATTACATGGTCCATCAATTATAAACAAAAGCATTAATAATATCTTCCAATGTATCCGCCAAGAGTGTCGACTAGCAGTTCAATGGTCGTGGGATCAAATCTCAAGTGCGATAGAGCTTTTAATAATAATAATAATAATAATAATAATAATAATAATAATAGTATTAATAAAAATAAAGGCCGAAAGCCTTAGATGCTAGTGCTTTAAAACTTTAGTTTTAGGATTTATTCTCTGGCTAAATTTATATAATAATAATAATAATGTCTTCCAATGTCGTTCACCTTCTCAATCAACTTTCGCAATTTTTCTAATCATTTCTAAGAAGAAATGATCAGATGAAAGGCGGGCATGGCTAAGTTATTGTTGTGCTTTTTTCAGTTTATTGGCATTGAATTTATCTTAAAAAATTCGGCAAAGTCTTTCTATTTATTGAGATTATTCGCATATCTGTAGAATTTACCTGAACGGTAGGCATTTTTTACCCAGGACAGCGGATCAGCTGCTGTTCATTTTCTGAGCTGCAGAAAAAGAAGAAGTAAACCGTTAGGCCAACTTGCGGCTTTTTGCGTCAACCGGGCAATTTGATTAAGTAGCAGTCGCAAGGGCAGCTCCGATTTGCAATGGAATTATGCAATCTGCAGTTAGTGCCTTTATGTGCATTTAAAAATAATTTATATCTATATAGCAAATGATGTTAGTGTGATTGTGTTCTTCAGTAGTGGCTATAAAGACTGTTTAAGATTGTTCTTAAGGCCATTGTAGCATTAGTAGCTGGTTATATAAAAATCGCGGCTCCCCACTGAGTGTTCGCGGACCCAAATTCCAGTGCCATAGAGTTTACTTTAGTTGCAGGTATAACGGATGCTCGATCGGTAAAAGTGTAACACTTAGCGATTGTGGCCACACGTCCACTAAGCTGCGACCACTCTCCATCTCTTTCTCTTTCCTCCTGTCACCGTTTTACACGAATGGGAGGCATTCCCTGATTTATTAGTGATATGCTACGTTTTTTCCTTGCATAGAAGGAAAGATAAAAGAATAATAATATCTAGCGAAGTTAATTAGGAGCTACGTTAAGAATTAAAAAATAAATTCGCTTTTGAAAAATATGTCAAAAAAATGTCAACACAATGTCAGCAGTGTAACTGGTCCAAATTTGAATTTAAGAAAAAAAGATCGTGTGAAACGCTTAAGACTTTTTGGAAATATTGATTGTCGTGCGATTAGTGGGCATTTGGATGGAAAAGGTCAAATATCGATCAAAAAGGAACACAATTTTGTTGAAAAACAAGTAAGAAGACTATAGGGGGACACGACCCATCATCAAATACTCTTTACGAGTTCGCCTAATACAGCTATTCACATAACGGCCTTTCAAGATAAGGCGTTATATAGTAAATGGTCGAAAAGCTTGTCCGACCCGAATCACGCACATTTTTTGCCAAGATTGCGTCAATCATTGTTTGTAGCGTTGCTTAGTGATGGTTTCATTTGGTGAAAACAAATTTGGCCGGTAGGGGATATTCAGCTTCATTGCCACTGTTAATGGGTCGCTTACTCTGCATTATGGTTATTTGGGTTTCGGATATCGGAAGCCATTCACTAGGCATGACTAATAAGGGTTTGGGCAGCCCTATCCTTCGAATTAAGCAGACAAGGTAAAGTTTCCCGCAGATAACGTTTCTTACGCACAGAAGTACACATATTCGAGTCTTCAAGAAATCACACATCCGTGCGATAACTTACACAATTGAGTGGAGCTTAGAGACGGTATGTATTCAAAAGATGAGGTCACAGCTTCACGCTATCTCTAAACATCATTAGGGCATCCGAAGTTCGTTGAAAGTTTAATATGAATGATGTTTCGTTTGCGTTTTCGTCTTCGAAGACTTGTAGCAAAGCATTTCGTATATAATTAAGGTTATATTTTCTGATATATTTACGAGCATTATTTAAAATAATTTTTATTACTATTGTTCTTTACTTAATTTTAAAACATTCTTTGTTTCACTTTAATTAATCACATCCTACTTATTGTTATTAAGTGTTACTGCTTGTGCTTAAGTATGTGTTGCCAACTGAGTGCATAGCAAGTGTGATAAGATTAGAATGGAGAAGAAAGAAGTATATTTATATATATATATATATATATATATATATATGAAAACAATAGCATAAAGTTTTTTAATTACACTAAATACCACAATAACAACAATAACAACAATAATAAAAATAAAAAAAAAATACATAAAAAAAAGTTCAATTAGATTAAAAGCTAAATTTTTTCTTTTTTTTTTTTGTTTTCTTTAACACAAAAAATAGGTTAAGTGTGTTATTTGTAAACAATTTTTCTATATAGATGTTTATACAATTTGTTTGTTTTTTATAGCCACGACCGGCAAATGTGAGTGTACTCAGTTTGCCAGTGCGGCTGTGATATCTGCAAAAGTCAGTTGAATGTCCCATTCCGAGCACCTTCTCTTCAACATTCGATTGTCAATTTATTCCTCGATGGCCTAGAAAGCTCATATACTTCCACCGTCACCTGCCTTCGTTTATTTCTGTAGACTGAATTTGACAATGGGCTGAATTTGCCGATGATTCCACCCGCAAGCAAGACCACTTTAAGTTTTTCAAGAAATTAATTTATTTTTTTATCGGCTGAAATGAGCCGATGAATAGCCAAAAATGGCATTTTGGAAAGACAGGTGCGACCGCGGTTGGTTTTTTGAAGATCATTTTATGGCAGTATGTGTGCACTTGTGCGTCCTTCTTGAGGCACTATTTCCAAAAATGGCCCAAGGGATTAACTCCTACAATTTTCATTCGCTTCCTTCGGAATGTTTTCAAGTATCGTTAACACTAGATTAAGATACGGCCCCCATCAATTTGATGCCACATAAGCAAAGAAATGTCTCTAAATTTTATTTATAATGGTTTGTAATGTCTACTCGTTTTTTTTCTTTTAATTCCAATTTATTTTCCGTTTATTCCAACGCACCTTGGATCGGAGTTTATTATTAATTTTAATTAATTAATTAATTTATTTATTTTTTATTAATTTTCGTGAACCGGTTGGAAGCATTTTTGGCTTGAACATGAAAGTGATCCTAGCGAAAATCTAGGTCATAAGTCTTCTAGGAAGGTATCTTCATAGGATCGAAAATAAGAAATCGCTTTCGGCGCTTTCCGAGGTTGTTGTTTCTGCTTTATGGGCATGTCTGCAGACAAATCACGCCCATCTTCTAACCTCATATTCTTAATCGATCAAGGAATTTTTATGCTAAATTTCAGCTTTCTGTCTTCATTTTCGCGACTGTTGTGTTTCATTAAAACTACCCCTCAATTTGCCGGCTTTCCTTAAAAGTAGTGTTAAGACGAAGTTCGGCAAAAAAGTACGCAGGAATTTTTTGATAACTTAACTAACACATGTTGTATTAGTAAAAAATATCCGCCAGATTAGGCGTTTACCAAATCGTTTTCGGACGTTCAAATCTCAGTTACTGTGATTGTATCCTTCGGTACTGACTATAAAAATTGTTTAAGAGGTAAAGCTCGTGTAACGCGGGTAGAATCGCAGCTACCAAGATAGTGTTCGCAGATTCAAGTTTCTCTCAAAGTGCGGTCAAGTCTACGTTAGTCGTAGCTGTAGGGAGTGCTCAGTCAGCAAAGACATAACACTTACCGATTGGCAGCCTACTTATCTCACCCTATCTCTTTCCCACTATTGCCGCATTACGCGAACAGGAGACATCCCCTGATTAATTGATTATATTAGAAATATGAAAATTTTCAGAAAATTCCAGGCACTTTAAAGTGACAAATGGAGAACCAGGCCGCAGAGAGTGTCCCACGAGCTCGCGGGAATATTTTCGCTGTTGCCATTTTTTAAATATTTTTCAAACCAAAAAACAATTTTTTTTAAGTTGTTTTACTGGCCTACTCTCCCATATCGAAAAACGGTTTAATTATGCCGAAAAGGAAATCCTCTACAATGTTAAGGAAGTAATAAAAGCGTATTTTAGTTTCCGCTTTCTGCTGCTGATGTCTGGCTAAAAAAGGTAAAAGTAAGCAAAATGCCACGGAAATCAAGCAATTACAAGGATTAGCGATGATTGCAGGATGGAAGATGGTGTTCGCGACTCATTTTGAGAACATTTGTAAGAAGACAATTTGCTTAATGCACAGGAACACTTGAATTTTTTTAATATCCGAAGAAGATGAGTTCAGTTAGTTAGCATAAATAAAACTCATTTTGTTCACAACCCATTGCGTGCAAGACTAACGTCTAAAGGAAGATTGTTGGAAAAGGGAATTTCATGTTATTGCCGTACAGCAGCCGTTCGGTTTCTTAAGTTTGAGCTCAATTAACAAGAAATTGACGACAGATTTCCGTGCATGTATTGTAAATGATGGGTGTCTAAACTCCATGTTAAGATGGATTTGTTTCTCTTACTCGTTATTTCATATAAATTTTTTTTCTTCTTCTTGCAGATAAGTACATGTGTTATGCCCTTCTTCGCTTGCTTTTACTACTACGAGTACGACTCAACCGCCATCTGTTCCAGTCTCTAAGTGTTTATTACTGTGTTTTTGTTTCTTTATCCATATATTGAGGTATGTATGCATATGTGTCTATCAACACATAGATAGCTATGTATTTATGTTTTTTCGTGTTTTTTTTTATTTTTTTTTTTCGTTTTGCTTTAGTTAAACAATTTCATAAAAATTTCTTTTTCATATTTTTATTTTTTTTTCTTTCTTGCCAGTTAAACACCGAAATAAAGCTAAAAAATAGAAAAGAAAGACATAAAAGCTATGCATGTCAATATGTGTTCATAGGTTTATTGAGTTTTACGCTGAAAGAAATTTTGTGCTAAAGCAAAAAACGAAAAAATATTTAGATCCGCATTTAGCTTACAGTGAAATTTGATTACTCGAATAGTTGAAAATTCCGTTCAAATAAGGAAATAACTAAAACTGGGCAAAGATGAGCACATCCACAATCAATCTAACGTACAACTTTATTAAAGCTCAAACCAAGAACTTCCTGTTCGCATTGAATCTTTTCTCCCCTACTTGATAAGCCTTGCGTTGCTGATTTCTTCGTCTATTCGGCCGACTGGCTTCTTCTGACTATTGGAGTTGAACTCAAGTTGTATTGAAATAGTCCCTGGCATTGTTCTTGCCTTGCGAACTGATTGCTCTGGAATGGAATAAAGAGGATTTTCTCTTTCAATTTTGTTTATGCTGGAACCCAAGACTCCGTTAGGCCCTTGAAAGGGGTATTGCGGTAATGGTGAATAGATGAAGGGGTGGCGAAAGTTCTCGCCAACTGCAAACCGGATAAGTGCTCGTTGATACCCTGCTTTCCTAAAGAGGATATTGAAGAAAGTAAAGAAATGGTGAAAGCATTAGACAGTCGCTTAAGTACCATGCAGGGAGTACTGTTCCGATGGCTGGAAGAAAGTGGCGTCGATAGGTTGCCGAAGACGTAGTTCTACAGAGTTATGTAGGAGGTGTAAACATGTGCTGCGCTACTTGCTTTGAAGCGATGAGTTAGAGAAGACCTGGGCGTTCCCTGCCATCCCGCAGAGCTACACAGAAGCTGTAAGCACATGTTACGCTATTTCCGTCCAACAGTGCACTTTCTGGATTTGAAAGAACGCTTCTTAATGATGCATCTAAGTTTTGAAAAAATTAAAAAAATTTATTTGTAAATATACTGCGATTCAACTCATCTGGTTCACCTCGTCTGCACGCACGCTAGACTAGAGAAGGGCATTCTTGACTTAAGCAGAGCTATGGCGGTGTAAAGTGCTATCACAGTCCAATGCAATGTTAAAAACTCACCGATTATAATTTGCGGAGTATTCCATATTGGAATAAGCGCGTGGTAAGGTGTTCGGGTTCCTTTCCGATATTCCAAAGGCATTTGCTTCGGCATAAGCTATCGGAATTTTTCGAAGCAATTTCTTCGCCATGTACACTTTCCGGACGTATGTTGTTTCTATGCGGTGGATGTGTTTAAAATTTGTGTTCACATTTAAACTTTTTTTTCTTCACAACGCGGCGAATCATCTGTTGTTGACTCGCTGAACACTCAACAAGAAGAAGATGTTTAAAAGTTTAAACATGTGCTTAGGTGTTAGATTTTTTTCTGAAGCATATATGTACTTATCATTGTTTTTTTTTTTGCTTTTTTAACGAAGCATATGAACGATTTGTGTCGACAATACTTGCCGTACTTGTGTCCATAAAATAGAGAATAAACAATTTCTCTTTATCACAGTAAACATTGTCAACCTATTTATAGTTGTTGTACAAATTTTTCATAAGTATATCTGCATGTTTGCATAGGAAAGGAAAGATTCAAGTAAACAAGTCGAAACAAATGACGTAAGAGCAAATATTTGATAGCCTGTCATACCTTTTTCTCGATACAAGCATAATCTCAGTTATATAGCGAAAAAAAAAAAAAAAAAATTCAATATATAGAATAAATTTTTTGCGCTAAAAGAGAGTGGAGAGTGCGTTGGGGTTAAAGTTGCTGTCACATTGAAAAAGAAAACTTACAATGTCGGAATGTGTCGGCGCGGTTATACCAGAACCGCCGCCTAATGGCTCCAGCACACCACCAGTACCGGACAGTAAACCATCTGCTGGTTCATTCTGTCGTCGTTCTCGTCTTCAAGACACCGCGGAGCTCCAAAATTTGAATGACCGTCTAGCAGCTTACATGGACAGAATGCGCAATCTCAAAAACGAGTATGCTCGGCTGTCAATTGAGGTGCAAGCCGCGGGTGATAGTTTGACGCGTGAAAAAGACTGCATAAAAAATATATATGAAAGCGAATTGGCCGATACTCGTCGTTTGCTTGATGGCAGTGCGCGGAACAAAGCGAAATTGGAAATTCGTTTTAAACATCAATGGGAGATGAATGAAGAGCTAAAAGAAAAATTGGATAAAAAAGCCAAAGATTGTAGTATTTTTGAAGCAAATGCCCGTAAGTACAAGTCATCTGAAACCGATTTGATTGCAAAATGTAGTGCTTCGCAGGCTGATCGTAAAAAAGCCATCGATGAGGTAACCGAGCTACAAACAGAACGTAATCGTTTGTCTAATAGTTTGAATGAAGCGCTTGAAAATCTCAAAGAAGAAAGTTCGACTCGGGTGAATTTGGCAAATAATGTCCAAAGTTTGCGTGAAGAACTCGCCTTCAAAGACCAATTACATGAACAAGAGATTAGTGAGGCCCGATCACGTCGTCAGGTCGAAATCAAGGAGATCGGTGGTCAGCTTTCCAAACAATATGAAGGAAAATTGCAACAGTGCCTTCAAAAACTCCGCAACCATTACGCAGCACAAGTCCAAGCTAGTCGTGATGAAATTGAAAAGATGTACGAACATAAGATTAAAAATCTTCAATCGGCAGCAGCACCCAATAAAAATGCGACTGCCACTGCTGGGGAGGAATTACGTTGCGCTCGCGAGAGCGTTGAGGATCTTACCTTGCGTATTAGTAAATTGGAGTGCAGTAATGCTGATCTTAATTCTCGTATACGAGAAAAGGAACAGTTATTGGATGATGAACGTGATCGCCATACTGCTGACAAAGCTAGTTTAGAAAATGAGCTGCAGCGTTTACGCGATCAAAGGAGCCATCAATTACGGCAATACCAAGATCTTATGGATATTAAGGTTTCATTGGATTTGGAGATCGGTGCTTACGATAAATTGTTGTGCGGCGAGGAATCGCGCTTGAATTTGATCCCTCCCTCAGGCGTTGCCGTGGTCAGTTCTGTAGACCAATCCTTAAGTTTCTCACGCGGTGTCAAACGTCGCAAGTCACCAACGCCTGGTGCTTCCCCTTCTTCAGCAAAACGTAAACGCTCAGTAGTCGATGAGTCGGCAGGTGTTGCCTCTGCGTTGGATGACGGAATTAATGAAAACACGTGTCATCCAGAGGTTGCTCTCGATCAACAAGTTACTGACGAATGTCGTTTTATGTAGTTCTATAAAAGGTTTACTTTTGATCGCTTTCCCGATATGATTTAAAATTTGTTCAAAGTTTTCTACAAATTTGTACCAGAGTTTCGAGACATGCAGTAAACAAGAATTGCTGTTCGTTTTGTACTTCATGTATTAAATCTTTTATCTTTTTTTTAAGTTTTCCTACGTTATTGTCAGTAAATTTCTTAAGATCTTGTCTTCTTCTGAAAGCAATCTCTTCTCAATACTTGCGCGATGCAGAATAGAGTTTGAAATAAATCGAAACAATTAAAAAAATATTTTCAAAAAGCGATCGACTGAAAAATTAATGAGATATTCTCCTCAAGGCAGTCTGAGCTTTGAAGCGGAGCTTGCTTTTAATTTACAAACACTGACACCGCACTGGTGTAATTTTAGTATGATTTGGACTTCCTCTTGACATTCTTTTGGGTACGAAATCATGGAAAACCTAAAACTGTTCAGCCAGACAGCACATACAACGTAACGTTGATACGAGGATTTATTTTGAAACGCTTAAAAGCTATAGGAGAAATACGTCCGCCAATATGAGAGTAATAAACAAAAAAAAAACTTCAAGCTCTTACATACAAATTAGTGCAGATACCTCTCAGGGGAGTATTTCAAATAGTAAATACGCTGTAATTGACAGACTCCCGTCTCGGAAGGCTCTTTCAATTAGCAATTGCCCGTCAATTGGTATACCGCCGTCCCTTGAAACACCTTTTCAAATAGTAATTGCCCGTTAACTGACCCCATCCCGTCTTTCGGAAGACCCTTTCAAATAGTAATTGCCCGTTAACTGACCCCATAGCGTCTTTCGGAAGACCCTTTCAAATAGTAATTGCCCGTTAACTGACCC
>KK502690.1:2097-12591 GCA_000688735.1 Glossina austeni
ATAATATTAATAATAATAATAATATTAATAATAATAATAATATTAATAATAATAATAATATTAATAATAATAATTATATAATAATAATAATAATATTAATAAAAAAAAATAAAGCCGAAAGCCTCAGATGCTACTGCTTTTTAAGACTTTAGTCGTAGAATTTATTCTCTGGATAAATTTATATAATAATAATAATAATAAGTTTGTTGTTGTAGATCGTTTTTATCTAAATTCAATTTGTTATAAGACGAATGGAGGTTATCTTAATGAAACGTTTATTTATATTAAAAAATCTGTGACTTGGCTCAATACCAGCGTATTGTTATCGAGCTATTCCTATGAGCGTTTAAACAATTGAAAAAGCTTTTGCTTTTTATGGATGTAATACTACAGATGTGTCGTTTAAAAGAAAAAAGTAATTCTTGGATATTATTAAAAACCGCAGTTAATCCACATTAATAACAATTAAAAACTTTACAGTGGAGCAAAAATGACATGAAAAATACCCTGCCCTGCTTCTCCTAATTCATTCATTTCTCAAGTGATGTATTATCACAAATTATACCTTGCTTCCATGCCATGGAAGCCAAGACTGCACTTATATAGGAGCCGATCAGGGAAAATCTTACTATTCTTCGCCAATTGTTATCGAAAAACTAAACTTTGTTGTCATCTAAAAGCTTACTTGTCATGGAAACCCTTATACCAGTAGACGTCAAATAAGTGGACCCACCTGATTCACATCTGACACATTTAATTTTTATGCGAATTTATTGTTAGTGAGCGGTTTTCATCATAGAATATTAAAACATAGACTTTTTTCCTCCAAAACGGTTTCGTAGGTACAACCACAGGGAAGGAGGTTAAACGCAACGTTGACGCACTCGATATATAATTTCAAGACAATTTATTAATTGTGTGCCGAACTACTACTACTTGGCGATTTTTGTGAAAAAATATTGAAAATTACAAGTTTGTTGCGTATTATGACTTTTTCGAGAGGTGCTATCGTACGACGAAATGTTCTAAAGATCACCATATGGAAATCATTTTTGATAGGGTTCGCTCTGGAGACAAAGCCCATTAGTGTACAAAATTTCGTCAAAATACCGGTCCATTAATCACAAATATCCATGAAAAGACAGAGGGACAGACAACCTTAAATCATTTCAGGAAGCCATTATGAGATAACCGATACCACAAAAGATGAATATGTTGTACTTTAGGTTTGTTACATCCATTCGTATAAATTTAATCTACTCTATTCCATAAGTAGGAGAGAATATAATTTCAGTACTTCAGTACTTTCTACTGATTTTTATACTAACTACTGAAAAACGGGCTTCTACTACAATAGATTTTTTCGCCACTTATAATACCCAAAAGTATGTTTCGAAAATTCAATAAATTCCCAATCAATCTGAATTGATTTAATGAGTTCTCTGCCCATTTGTCTACTACTAGTTGCGTTCGCCCGTTCTGTTGCCAGCAACTGTTGCGAAGCATACGATCAAAAAATTAAAGTGTACGGATTTGAAATCACTTTAGCTTTCATTTTAGTGGGGGTCGCTGTCTACCGATACTTAACAATATGTACAAAATATCGGAAAAGAGATAGGAAGCTATTAAGCTTAAAAAATATTAACTTCATAGTTAAGCTCCACGTATAACAATCGATGATCCTTCCTCTTGATTTTAGTCAGGACTTTTAATGGAAAAGGTCAAGGTTTTAGTGCTCTTCACTCAAATCACTAAGCAACGACGATTATTACTTTGGCTCATGAGAAGATGCACCTCTTAGCTAAAGTGGAGTATGTAGTTGGGGTTTTATGTTCTGTTCAACTCTCTTAATGAAAATATTGACACTGCTTCACTACTCTTGATGAAATTTTTACAATTTTCTTATTTGTGTGGGATAAATTTTGATGATAATACAAATGGGATAATAAAGTGAACATAACTTTCTTTTCGTATATGAATACTTTGACCGTGCAACAACGTCACTACTATTACGCATTAATATACTTTATGAATGCAAATAACAACAACTAAGCCGCAAAGTGAACTGTTTGCCTGCTACTACAACTCATTACTACTACTACTACTATTACTACTACTACTACTACTGCTACTACTGCTACTACAATTATAAATGCACAAAGCGGCGGTAATAAACAGAGGCAAAAAAAAAAAAAGAGGGTTTATTGCCAGTCACTTACCAGCCATTTGTGGCATCATTTGATATGTCATCTAAAGAAAGACTTCCTCAAAACTATTCTGGCTGAGCCTATTGTAAA
The DNA here is from genome assembly GCA_000688735.1 of Glossina austeni. Lineage (NCBI taxonomy): Eukaryota > Metazoa > Arthropoda > Insecta > Diptera > Glossinidae > Glossina > Glossina austeni. The sequence continues at coordinate 4,395 of KK502690.1, forward strand.
GGTTTTTACAAACAAAAGCGTTGCAAAGCGTTTGCCGCCGCCTAGGTTCACAAACAGAACATAAATAGCAAAATGTCTATATATTATTTGTGCATGTATTTATTTATATAAATGCCGGTATCGAATATCACAAATAAAATGGATGACCAAACAAAACCGATTACTGTGCAAACATCAAAGTGACAAGTTATTTGCTTTTACATCATTTGCAATTTTTTCAAATGCTGTTTGCTTACTTATCGTGTGGGCGCTCAACGAACATGCGGATGGATGGATACATTGCTTTAATGACAAGTGTCTCTGCTCATGTCAACAGTTAATTACAAATAATTACATTCTCAATAGCATTTAATAGCTTTTGTCGATAATTATGACAACGTTTGTTATCTTAACTTCTCTATCTCCCCACCTCTCTCTCTCTCTCTATCTATCTCTTTCTATTTACTCCTTCTCCTTTCAACTCCATCTCTTTTTCTTTTTCGACTTCTATCAGGTTTATTTATTTCCTATTTTTCCTTTTCGATTTATCAAAAACTCAACGCACTTCAATACTATCCAGTGATAGTCAATAATTAGCTAACGTTTGTGTGTGATTGATATATGTATCCTCATATATCCTCCACGTCTGAGAAAAGCTTAACACTGTTGCCGTCTGCTTATTGGTCAAGGTTGGAATGTTTACTCTTCTTGTTTATTTGTTTGTGTTTGCTTTTTGTCTTGGTTTCCATAGAGTCAAGGAGATCAATTACTTATGGCTAGACAGTTAAATCCACCTCAAAGCGTAGTTAGTGTTCTCTCTATTTTCTTATATCATTTTTTTTTTGTTTTTTTTTTGTTTTTTTTTTTTGTACTTTTATGCGCAACGTTAATAATTATCGTTCACAGTGATGACTATTAAGCATTTCTTTTTCAAAAGATTTATATTTATAGCCGATAGTGTGCGCACAGGTGGACTCTATATATAAATGTAAATATATATACAAATAATGTTTGTGGGCGAAAGTATATGCAATTTACGTTTCCATCACAACCGAAAAGCTGCTGCATTATGCAAAGAAGAGACATTGCATGTACGGTTGTTTGTCGCTTACAATTGTAAATTCCCGAAAAACGCAACACGGATACACGTTAGTAAGCTTTAAAGGAATTCAAATAAAGGACTTCACTCGCATTAACTTACATCGGACTGCTTCGTGCTCAGGGCTCATTATTAGGCGTAAGTCTTCCGTACATCCCGTTTTGTTGAACCGTATGTAAAATAAGGTTCAGTTGGAGTTTCGATTACGTCAACTCTGGTTCCAAAAAAAGGTCAATATTTAAAGCGTATATAACCACAATTTAGACTAAGCGAATTGTTAACGTATGTGATTAATGCTTCTCGACACCTAAGGGCGCTGACTATTGCACGCGAAGCACGAAACCTGTGTCGAAGAATGAATAATTGCAGGCATGAATGACGGTCAAAAGCTTGTATCGGCCGAAAGAGGAGCTTGAAAATTCCTTGGATACTTGACAAGCAAGTGTTAATGATCTCGCAAAGGTTGTTGGAATAGCGTTTCGGGCATAAGCGAGGCTGCGATTTTTACGAGACACTTTACGAGATTAACGACGTTTGGAAACAATTTTCAGTCAATAACGAAAAAGGACAATTTATTTAGCGCAGAATACATCATAGAAGACATGAATGCTCCGATAATTTGCAACGCATAACTTGACAATCGAAGTTCGACAGATAATTAACGTGGCCCGGCGTCCTGCTTTTTGTCTTTAATGAGGCCAGCTGACTATATGTTATCACAAGCTATCCCAAGATAACGAACCTGTTCCAACGGCGGGCTACAAGCAACAGAAAATTAATTTGACTCAACTATGAAAGGAAAAGCAGCTGTAACATGCAAAAAGACACTGCAGTTTAATTCTCATGCATTTGTTCCCATTTATTCCCATTTTGATTATTGCAAAGCCCATCCAGAAAACCTTAGCAGCATTAAGTTGGAATTCGCCAGCCCTTCTCCTACATTTAGCAGATATTGCACCTATTGCCACAACTTTGATCATAATCGAAATCCCATCATCCCCACAAAACAGCAGATATTGCCCCTATTTCCACAACTTTGATCGTAACCGAAATCCCATCATCCCCACAAAACACCTCGTCTATACTTACAACGATACGCTATGGCGAAAATGTTCCCTTTTGGTTCATGGCCTCGAAAGACCAGCAGTCTTTTCAACACGCAATCCGTATTCCATGGGAAATTGGTTTAAATCAATGCTTAAGCACGTCCTTTGAGCCGGCTTTAAATCATTATTGAAGAATTCATGGCCACAAAAACTGAGAGAGAAAGATGGACGCACACTTTAAAAATGAGCGATTTATGCTTACGACCCGGACGTGCGAAAAACTATAACTTGCAAAATATAGAAGACATTGACTTAAAATGAATTGCGAACATGAACAAAGGTTAATTTAAATTTAGGCGAAACTGAGGTGGGCTTAGCGGCGGAACTCAAGGGACATTGATTTTCAATCACAGAAAGCCAAACAAAAAATTTCTTACTATTCGTGTTAATCGTAGCAATTTGTTGCCTCAATTCCTTCATCTAAAAACAGTCCGAACAGAATTTGAATAATCCTTTGCTTTCGATAGACAAAAGAGATTAACATTTACACTCACCAACCGCAACGTAGGCGGCTTTCTTCACACCGTTTCGTGGTTTTCCTAAGATATTTTAAAATTTTACAATAAGAAGAGAAAGATACGACAGATGATCTAGGACGACATAGAGGAGATTGTAAAAGTAAAGGCAAACCTGTCCCTTCGATATTTTGCCCAATGAAAATGCTAAGAAGCCGTTAGAATCTGTTCGAAACTATTCTAAAATGTTAATTTCTCTATTACAAAACACACAAACAAATTAAAATTGACTTGTGCTCGTGATCTAAACTGATTAGAACCAAATTGAGTCGAGTCTTTATCTACGAAACCTCATAAACCCACAATAGCTGCAAAAACAGGAAGAGCAGCGGTGAAGTAATCAAAGCATTGTGAACTACATTCACTTTACACAAAATAGAAACGTATGTAAGTAGTGGTGAAATCCTACTTTGCGAATCTTTAAAAAGTTAGGAATAGATTTTTTTTTTTTTTTATTTAATCACTCAGAGGATGTCCATCATTCGTGTAATACGGTCACGGTCGGAAAGGTGTGAAGAAAGAGAAAGAGAGAGGATTGAGTGTGCGCCTAATCCTTTACCGACTTAGCACTCACTATAACTACGAACAAAGTTTAGTTAATTTTTAACAAATGAATGAGCTTTCACTGAATATTTGATGCCCCTACGGCTCAAGTATAAAGACTGACGTCGTTCCTAAGAGAGCTAAGATTCCATCGTATGCTTTCAGCGTACGCAGAGGGATTAAAAAGGAAAAGAAAATCTGTAAAGAAATTATTTACTCGACCAATTATCTCCATCTGACTGAGAAGTCCTCATCAAGGCATGGTTACTTAACTTTATTTGCTTTATGACTTGTAACGAACGACTGAACAAGAAACTAGCTACCGGTATACGAGCAAAGCCGGAAGCCTTTGGAGATCATTATCCAAAAATTTGAAGCGATGACATAGAGAAACTGGAATTCTTGCTATGATGAATCGAACGACACCTTTTCGGGCTATTGTCAGTTTCCAGGTCTTTTACTCAACGACACCCAAAACGTCTTCGAACTACGAATGCATTAAATACAGGCTTTCGGATAAACTTGATATTAAAGCCGGCATCATTCCATTCATGTGAGTTCGTAAGGGAAATTCATTGGATTAGCAAAGATAATCGATTTATGCAAATTACACCCTACTGAAGATCTACATGTGTGCTCGCTACTTTGATGCACATGTAACTAAAAAGTTATTAGGAAAAGTCGATTACATGAATGAATTTGAGCTTCATTTTCTTTCATTGATTGATGCACATCTCCATATAAGCATTTACTATAGTCATCATCACCATCTGTCATCATTTATGTAACTGAACTATAAACTGTATTGAAATTCGTACACCACACAATCACACATGCCCATGCTTATGCGTTACCTTTGCGGTATTGATTTCAAATTTAATGCGTTGCCAGATTATTTTGTTTTGGAAAATTGTGATTGTGTAAGTAAATAAATAGTTCAACTCAATATTCGATACTTGAATACATTGATAATTACGTATTACACTTACTTTTACAAAAGTTATACTTAATGTTTTTNTTTTTTTTTTCATTTAAAGTTCACGTTCAATTAATTTTTTTTCTTTTTTGTTTTCTTTTTGTGTTAATTGTTAGTTTAAAGAATTGATTTATCGTTAACACATATGGTATCTCGACTTAACTTAATTGTGAATAATTCATCACAAGTGTATGGTGCAATCATTCAAGTCATCGCTTGTTGTGTTGGTTTCTATATCACATATGTATATGTGAAAATAAATTCAACTAATTAAACTTGTTTCTTGTTTATTAATTTGTTTATGTCTGCTGTTATTTAAAACTTTTGCTTTTATTTGCATAGACACTCCTATGAATTTTCTAATAATAACGTTTTTCATATTTATTTCGAAAGATGCGGTGACCATGACTTTTTTTCTTCATTAAAAAAAAAAAAAAAAAAAAAAAAAAAAAAAAAAAAAAACATTTCAATAAAATTGAAAAAAAGTTCTAAATCAGTATAAAGTTCATTATGTCGAAAAGGTGAAGATTTCATTACAAATTAGAAACAATTTTTAGTTGATCTGGTCAATGCAGGATATTTTAAAACAAGTAAGAACATTACAGTCGGGCAAGGCCGACTTTTAAATACCCTACACCACATTGTCGAACATAATTCTTATTTTTATTGAAGAACACACACATTTTATAAAGAACACCTGCCTTTATGAACTCACTATTAAGGAACTGCATATCAAAAATGAAACCTCTTTGCAAATAAAGGCTTACTTGCCGTAGGATTGGTTGTGCGCAAGGAGTTCAAAACTGAGCACATTTAATTTTTATATCAAATTACGAAAAACATAAATTTTCGTGAAAATCCTTACGAAGGGTAGGATCCAAAAAATAGGTCTAGATAGTTCAAATTTGGTTCAGTTAACTTTTTATCTTAAATTACTATTATGATGTAATTTTCATCATGAAGCATTGAAAATTATACCCTTTTGTCGTATGAACTTCTGTTTTCGTTATATGGGGGGAGGTTCAAAAACCAACCTAGCTGGCCCAAAGTTTTCACGACAATTTAGAATGCCAAAATACTACTACTTAACCACTTTTGCCGAAAAGATCTAAAAAAATTCCAATTTTTTTCCATATAACAACTTTTCAGAACAACGCGAAAAAGTGGACCGATCCGAACAATTTTCAATAGCGTTCGTCCTTAGGTTAACTTCATTGGGTCAATTTCAACAAAATATCTCAAAAATTGCGACCTGTAGCTGGAACACAAATAAGCATGAAAGGATCTCAGACGGACAGACAGGCTTAGACCTATTCAGATTATGATTTTGAATCGATCTATACAAGAAAAGGGTGGGTCTATTTTAAGCCCTACTGCACTAACTTAATATACCCTACACCAGAAGCGGAGTAAGGTATAAATTTTTACCAGACACACGCTAAGGGTTCTTTTTAAAGTTTCTTTTATGACATGAATTGATAAAAAATCCGCCTTACTCCGCATATATGTAGACATAATTTAGTCAAACTATGCGTTATTTTGCTTTAAAGTTGAATGCGCGGCATCGACTTGGTTGACACAACAAACGTTTTCTCTAAACTTGACCCACTGACTCCTTCGAAAGGGTGGGTGAGCATTGGATGCCCCCACTAAACTTATTAAATGAACGCACTATGGTATATATTCCATCTAAGCTGTTATCTGCCTTCGAAGCGAACCAAATTTTCGTAATAACCATCCCACACATGTGTTCATCAATTTTTCCTGCTTATTGCCTCAAACACAACGTTGTCCGTTTCATTGAAAGTAAAAAAAATAAAAGCATATAAACAAAGATGTTTACATTAGCAGCCATCCAGTTGACTTGTATACTCACATATATTATAGTTTGGTTTTGCGCATGAAATGTATCTATGTAACTAGGTAATAGGCCTATGGCTTTGTAGTTACTTAATAAATCAATAAATGAAATGAAAATGAAATAAACTTTGGCCGGTTATGACGTAGCTCCTTACAAAAGAATAAAAAATTTCCCACGCAAAATGATTTGTAGCTTATATCACGCTACGACATCCAGCATATGTGTGGCTTAGTCCACCTCACTAGTCCACTCAACAACCCAAAAAAAAGAGTATTATTAATTAGTGGAGTTCACCTTACAAAAGGCCACTTAATCACTGTTCACGAGAGATAGGTTTCAGTGCGCAACGGGGCAAACTATAGGAAACTATTAACAACATTAAATTTTAAGGCAACTTGAAAGAGCCACTTTAGAAGAATTGGAGACGTATGTGACCGATGTACGACGTGCCTTTGCTGAGCTAGCTACATCGAGAGATGTGAGAGGGACTTGTATGTTTTTGGCTCAGTCGCATTCCTCACTCTGTTACAACTAAAAAAACAGCACGTACTTACCCTTTAACGGACACATGGAAGGACGTAACCTAAGCTACCGAAAGGGGATCCCTTGTGCCCCGGGGCCTTTCTATATCCACCCTGACTATGGTCTCCTTCGGCCCATGATTTCTACGAGAGACGGTGGCGTGATCAACTAATGCAAGAAATAAAATTTGAAATTTGTATAAATTTATGACTTTTAATGACATATTTTTACATTCAAGAAGTCATTGAAAATACTTGATTCAAGCTAAGACCTATCATTAATCGCTCGTTTATCGATCTTTTAGGAAATTTATATTTGCTTTTTATGTTCTCTTTTCATAAGTTGTCAACCGGCTTTCAATGCGTTTAAATGATGTTTTCTTTCTTTCTTTGTTTCTTCTTGTTAGCTTGAAGCGGCACAATGGGAATATATTTGTTGTGCCCAAACATTCGCAACGCTCAGAAGGAAGCTTCAGAGACCCCATAAGTTAAATATATTCTTACCAAGTATCAAAAACGGAATTGATTTAAGCACATCCCTCCGTCCGTCTCCGTGAATTTGTGTGCTAATGTCATAAGCATTTGAAAATCATTTATCGTTTTTCATAGTTTCGAGAGCTTTTAATAATTCATACTTTCGTAGTCCGATCAAGCGGATAATGTTGTCTTGCGAAATGTCGGCCGGAAAGAAATTGCAATTTGTTGCTTTTGGCGTTTTGTAAAAGACATTTCTACATGTAATAAACATTAGCATGTGCGTAGTAAAATCTATTAAATCAAAAATACTTATTACACCTGATATCTATGTCTTCTCTCGCATAGAAGCTTCTTCCAAATTATCGAAAATTGCTAAAGAAATTATTAAAAGACAAAAAAAGAAAAAAAGAATTGACGCATTTTGCACTAATAACCACGACAAGCATGCGATTTAGATGCACACCGCCTACCACTATATAACGAAAGCATATCGAGGTTGTTGTCCTATACGCGATTTATCGAAGCTTGCATAAATGACTCGTTTGTTTAGTCTTGTAATTGAAGGCTCAACATGTCTTTAACATAAATATTTAAAATATCTCATAAACGCTTTCCGTTAGTTCTTGCAGCTAGACGACAACAAATTGTTTATCTTATTTATTAGGGGGACCCATAACTAATCAATTATTTTTCATTCATAGACAAAATGTTTTTTTGAAATGACATTTTTATTTTTTAATCTTTTATGTAATCACCGTCGTTGGCGATCACTTGTTGCCATCGTTCCTGCAAAAGTTCAACTCCCCTCTTGCAAAAGTGGGGTGGGCGTGACTTAAAATATAACTCACGGTGTGTTTGGACATCGGATAAGAAATTAAAATTTTTATTCCGTAACGAATGCTCCAGTGACCTGAACAGATGGTGGTCCGACGGTGCTAGGTCTGGAGAGTATGGAGGGTGCGGTAAAAATTCCCAGCCTAACTGCTTAATTTTCTCTTGAGTAATCTTCGCTGCATGAGGACGGGCATTATCTTGTTGGAGTATCACACCTTTTCTGTTCACTAAAGCCGGTCTTTTTTCTATGAGTGCGGACGGTCACCGTTGCAATTGTTGACAATAC
>KK502690.1:27012-40398 GCA_000688735.1 Glossina austeni
AAGCGGTTAGGAACATTAAAACTTATTTCTCCAAGTAATGACGGCGAGTCAATAGCGCCGTTTATTAATTTGATTGCGAAGCAAAGTTTAAGGTCGGCATACAAAGAGGTTGAAACGGTCTATAGGCCAAAATTTATGACTACCTGGAGAAAGCATTGCAACCTGTCTTACACTAGAACAGTCGGATTTTTTAAACAAAATAAGAGAACGTTTCAATAACTTCCAGTACAGTACAGCATATCACAAAGATCCATCATGAGGACCTTATATTCGAAAAAACTTGAACGAGTGTAAATTCGTTTTTGCACGCAAAAAAAAACAAACACGGTTTAGAATAATCATACGAAGGACCCTATGGGATGATTGAAAAGAAGCCCAAATATTTTCAATACTCTTTTTTTACTCTGTACGACAATCGAAATCTGACTGGTAATAATTTTCTTCTTGTGACACCAAAATAAGACAAAAGGTTGTCTTATGGTGATAGAGACACAACGTCAATCGCATGTTCAGCTACTAGGGTCGTCTGCAGTATGATGTTTTATACAATAGAATTTCATATTCCGTTAAGTTAGATCTTCGCGACCAGGCTAATAGTTGCATTTTGGACAACACGGCGAAGACGTCGCAAGTCGCACATGCGTTTCTTTTCTTTTTTGCGGGATTTTCGTAACTTAACAACAGTATTTTATGGGTACAGTAAAAATGAAAAGCTCCTTGTGACTACTGCTGTGGAATACCAAATTTGAAGTCGCAAAATCTATGACCCGAAGATATGTTGTTTTCTATTATATTACAACGCCAGAGTGCAGCCGTTTCAACTCATGTTTTGTCTTCTATTGAAAAGTTTCTTGCAATGACTTTTTAAGAACGTATGGCTGGATGCGAGTTTTCCTTACTCAACTTCTCAACTACGTCAGAAACTTGTTCAAGACTTCGTAAAGCGTTCGATAATTCACTTGGAAAGCCTCTGCACGAACGCCGTAATGTAGGGAAAGTTTTGATTTTGCGGAAAGATAATAACGTTTTGCAAAAGCCGCAATGAATAGTCGGATGTACACGAGAAACAATTGATTCCAGCGTGCGTGTATTGTGCAGTAGCGTTCAGCATAAAGCAGGTAGAAAAATTCCACTAAACGGCGACAAAGGCTTTGCGCTGTTCTAACAACTTGTTAATTGTTTTCTAGGTTACTCTATAAGCGACTTTGCAATCGCATTGTCTTTTTGGTCCTTTTTATTCTGGATTTCTGCCGGTTTTTGTTACAGTCCGGACGGCACATACGAGCGACTTATTTACTCATAAAAATTTCATGAACTACTGCTAGTAGTTAGTAGTATTTACTTAATTTATTTACTCAAGGGAATGCAATCATTAAGTCATCCTTGGCCTTGTTATTCACGCCAGACTTAATATTAAATGACATAACTCGCACATCATACCTACCTGTTACCTAACATTATGCATTGCGTAATAAATAAAGGCCAGGATATAACTGCGAATTATCTACCGTACGCGTGTACAGGCACACACAGATATGTGAAAACATGAGTAGCAATGCTCAAGCCGTGAACCTGTACACATGTCAGCACTGAAAAGTCATACGCAAAGTACGCAGGTAGAGAATTATATGACATTGAAAGAAACCAATCGACGGGTTCAACATGCGAACAGTAAACAGCCTTTTTTTTTTTGTTCTACAGCAATAACAAATCAAGCAGTTTTCTGAACAAAAACAACAAATGTAGCAAGCATTCCTTCTAACAAAAGCAATAATAATGTAAATTGTTAGATGAATATACCGTTCATCGCGATATATATAATAACAACACTCACAGAGAGGTATGCATGAAAGAAATTAGCGTTTCTTCTACGAAATACAATAACGATGAACAGCATTATGCACACATTACATCACTCGATGATGACGACATCATATGTAGAACCTGTCCCGAATCTCTGAACAAATGGAGAACGATGTCCAATGACAAACTGACCGCAGATTACTTCTTGCGCTCTCGTAATCTTAAAGACAAGAGTGTAAACAATGAAACGATAGGAATGTGCTTTCTTTACCCTACAAGAAAAGAAGCTAAGCTATTATTAGCTAGCACTAGTTGAAGCAGTAGTAAGTAAGAAACCTTCAAAAGAAAATACTGAAAGCGTAAAAGTAACATCGGCATTAGTATGAGTTATATATTGTTCTGCTTCTTGACATAATCACTTACAAGATTTGTACTTTGGAATTATGGGCACGATGTGAAACGTGCATTGAGCTTCAGCATTTTCCTCGGCATGTAAACCGCTAAGCCAGAATACTTCAATGACCTTCAATAAAATAGAGGACACATAACCATTGGAGTACACAGGCATTGATTGCGCAGCGTTATGAACATACAAGAAAAGGCAGAATAACTTATGACACAACGTCCAATTCTACGATCGAGTGGTACGACTGAGAGGATCAACTACTCACAAATTATGAGAATCTTGTTGCATGCTTTCTTGCGGGCAACTAATGAAAGAAACTGGGTTGGTTGTCAACAGCACAAGCTGGAGTAGAGAGATGGTCGCGACTAGAACAACCGTCTGTGCGTAGAAGAAGCTTTTATGGCGGCCAAGACTTCGCACGCCCCATAAGAAATCAGGGCACGAACTGTTTCTCTTATATTTTAAGCGCACTTGAAGTACGAGCAACGATTGGCCTTTTTAGGAAAAGCCAATTGTAAGTGAACGTGTTGTCTTAAGGTTTCAGTCATCGCACCAAAAACTGTCTGTCGCAGTCTAACACTTTCACAATTATTAAAAAGTCGAAACGTAATTCTAAAGATTTCCGAAATTAATTACACGAAAATCTGCTCGATCAAGCTGCAGAGGGCGAAGACGAGACACTTGTAACTACCGGTAATAAAGAAATACTTGGACATGACCTACGAATGTAGTCAACGGAAATGCCTTCTTTTTATAGATTTCACGTTAGCATTGGACGTGGCAACCTAATGAACATTCACCTGTTTGTCTTACCGATTTGCTCCGCCAAAGACGGAGGCTTCTCACGAAGTTTGTTAGACTCGTTTTTGAATAACCGTCGGAGGCTTTTCGCGACGCTCGTTAAACTCGTTTTTGAAGAGTAACACGCTTTTGTAGCGCAAAGTCACACGCCAAAGCTGTTATTTCTCATGCAATCGCTTCAAATCAAAACGTTATAAACAAGATGTTAACGTTTCCCTTATGAGACATGATACGTTCTTCGACAAGCCAACGAACGCATTGAAAGCGCATGAAAAATAAATAAAATCACAGAAGAGTTTTCATTTTCGTGCGAACCGAATAGAAAGAAAAAGAATTAAGCAGCTTCCTTATTGAACCGACCGCAAAATTTCTTCTTCTTCTTCTTCTTCTTCATTCTTTTCTTCTTCTTCTTCTTCTTCTTCTTCTTCATTCTTTTCTTCTTCTTCTTCTTCTTCTTCATTCTTTTCTTCTTCTTCTTCTTCTTCAAAAACTAGGATCTCAAAAATTATGCAAGCGTTTGGAACTTTACGCTGATTGGTTTAAATTATAAAAAGGTATCCCTACTTAAACCGAAAGCTGAGGAGTCTCTGAAATTACAACATTTGCACTTAAAAGATTGGATTCTTCTGGCTTGACTTTGCTGTGCATCAATATGGATTCTAGCCTTAATGGCATTTTATGGGCAAATTAGCTAAAATATATTTCTTAATTGTACCGGATAACAATGCAAAGAATGGAAAGAAAAAATACTTACTCATGAGACCTTTGTAATGTAATTTTGGTTACCACCTCATTATGCAAATACTCTTTACAAGATGGTCTGAGTATCTTAAATTAGAAGAGAAGTTATTATGTTTTGCACTATCAATGTAATGGTTAGGTTACTTAGTGATAGATTTTGAAAATAAAATACACTAAGGCGAACGACATTATGAAAACATTTAAATGCATATATGAGACCTTGATACTCATATAACCTCTTAAATGTAAACACTGTTTCACATATGCGCTCACAGTAGCGGAATAGTTCGGGAAGGTATTCGAAACTTTCAATGCTTTGCATTGCAGGCAGAAGATATTTAAACATACTACTATTTTTGTTATAAACATTTACAATTCCCGTATAATTTATATGTGATTGTACTAACTATTGGTATATCATCAGTTAACATTCACTTAACACTTAATTTGTTCTTTTCATTTTTATAAAATTGCAATTTCTAAAGCAATTTTCCTTTTCAGCTCAAATACACGCAAATCCAATGATAGCTTGCTTCCTAATGTCACTCCCAGATGACATGCGGTATGCATTTCATTTAAAGTTCCCCCCAATTGATATATATACAGAGAAATTGTCGGAACTAGAAAGGATAAAAGATTAAAAGCAAAGCAATTTTGCCTTCTCTGAGTTGAGACGTGAAACTTCAAATGCTAGGAATGAAACCCTAGAAACCCAAGATAAGTTTCTAGTGTTACATCATGTTTCAAAAGATAAAAAAAGCACTTATTATCCCCAGAAACTAGAAATCTTACCAATTAACCGAATTTATAAAGGAAAGTAAAGTCATTCTCATAGATTGAGGAGAGCAGCGGACCTACTTCATAGCGCTACTCCATAGCTTACTGGGCCAATAAAGCCTTTGCGTTTGAAAAATCAACAAATTTACTAGCAACACACTAAAGCCTTTCTCTAAGCCATTACAAATAAATCTGCGTATCTTCGGCGCAGCGCCTTCTTCTAAAGCGAAACTGAAAATCATATTAGAATTTATTTTGTGCAATATAAGCTGATAATCTATTGTATTGTATCCTTATCGATAGGGTCGCGATTGGACGATATTTTTCTACAATACAAGCACTAATTAATTTCCTTTGCTATAAAAACTATTTTATGCACTTCTCCTGCGGCAAAAAAGTTAACAGTGAGAATGAGAATAAGAAAGTGAATTCTGGGCGGCTTAATAACGCTTGCTCTCATCAGCTTAGAAGCGTACATCTACCAACCTATCTATCACCCGCTTGTTAATCCGCGATAGTACAGCACATGTAATATCTAATGTGGTCTTACATTACGTTTGGAGTCCAAGCGAGGCTTTAAGACGCCAAAATCTCTGACAATTTATCTGTTTCCAGCATCTACCTACTTAGCGACATACGAGACAAGAGGCATATTTTTTTCGATATTTCGCGGTTTTATTCATGAGCAATAATATTTTCCTGGAAGATCCATAAAATACCACATTTTAATTTGCGCGGATGTATGCAACATCTAGAAGGACTCAGAGTAGGCCAATCTGCTATCACAGCGACAGAAAATAATTCTGTCCGTCTGTTATCGATCGCTATTGAAACTGGTTCGAATTGGACCACATTTTCAATCACTATCCGTATAATGCAAAATTCGTTGTATAAATGACTGCATTAAGCGAAGTAACGTATGGTAGTTCATGGTACGGCATGGCCCGGTATAGTGTTTTTACTTGCTTGCTTCTCATTTATAAGTTTTCTTAAATTGATTCTCATGAGTTATGAGCTTTGGATAATGGTATCAAATCAATTCTGCTTAGATTACAATTAAATCGAGTTCGAGTTAGTTATAAATATGAATCGTAACAAACGCAAACTTCTGAGCAGATGAACATGAAATTTTATTAACCAAAGACAAGCAACCGAAAGGTAGAAGTAACCACAAATTATAAGCACACCTACATAAATGTGCAAATTGGCCAATGAACACGTCTGTAACATAGCTTCGTGCATGTTTGCTTGCGCATTTATTCCGAATGTAATGCACGTGTGTATGTTTGCATCTGCTATAAACGACAATAAAAAAAATTATTAGAAATATGCTGAATTGGTTTCGAAAAGCGGGAACAACAGGAAACTTTATTGACATTTGGATGAAAGTAATCACAACTTCAACACTTTTATAGTAGCGATGAAAAAAAACGTAATTTAATTTTCTTCAAAAGACGTACATGTGTGTGATGAGGATTGAAGTAAATTTTCTAATTCTTCATCAGATTCTTGATCTCTTGCCAATGATTCCAAATCAACACTGCTTGGCATAGCAATAGTTTCAATTCGTGCTCAACTCAAATGCAGTCCGATTGACATAATTGCCTTGACAAGGCTTTGCCCAACTTTTAGCAGAAAGCAATCGTAAGAGGTTTGTTATCCGTATAAATGGCGAATATGCGGCCTTCTAACAAGTACTGGAAATGCTTAAGGCCAGCATGTATTGCTTGTAGTTCGCGAACGACGTTATGCCTCCAAGCGGTACACAACAATCATTAACGTATTGCTGTAAAACTGTTCCTACACTAAAATCTGAAACGTCAATCCGAAGTGACAGAGATCATCCTTCGATCGAGTGGGCTAGAAGCGAAGCGTTGCTAAGTTGTCTTCAGAAATAATCGTTTTTTCAGTGCATTTGTCCAAACAATTTTTCTTTTATCCTTTCTTTGTTTGACCTTTTTTCTAGTCGTGGACTTTCGGTACAAATTAATAAGACCAAGGCATTGTCTAAAACAATGTACGTTTCCTGCTGGTTCGTATTTTTCTATTGCTTTCACATGTTCTGGATTTGCCAATAAGCGAAATAATTCACTTCACCAAAATTCGCACTTTGCGACGTTTTTTGCCAAGTCATAGAATCTTGATCGACTAAAGAGTAGGTTAAGTTGTTCTTTGTAGACTTCCAAGCTTGTAGAACACACCAAACATCGAGGCATTTTAGGATTTCGTGCATAAGTCTTTGAAATCTTTTTGCGGCGTTACACCAAACCAGATGTCATTCTTGTAAATTCAAAAAGTCCTATTAGTGTGATAATGACTGTTTTTGGTCTCTCTGCTTCTTCAACAGGGATTTGGAAATAAACTTTCACCAAAGTTATTTTAGAAAAGATTGCCTTGCCATGTAAATTAGCTGAACAACTGTGCAAAATGTGGTTGTCGGCTGTCTATCCGGAACCATACTTTTATTGAATCACCGCATGGGCGCCATTCGTTGTTAGACTTTGGAACAAGATGTAAACAATTTGCCCAAATGCTCTTCGACAGACGACATATTTCCAATTGTATCATATAGTTACCATTATTGTAGAATTTCTGGGATCTTTGGGGGGAAAATTGAACTAAGTTATGTTCACAGGCCCCTGCCAATGTACCTTTATACCATAACAAAATCCTTTAGCAAATGGCACAAATGGTAGCCACCAGCTATTCGATGGATGCATCAAAACTACACAGGCATGTGCTGTCAGTTTTTAGCAACTCATCAAAGAAGCGTTTGATCTGCCATAGTCATAACAAAAGACAAAACTGTTCCTACTTATCTATTCGGGACGCTTCACCTTACTCTAACCTCGTCAGTCGCAATGTAGGATTCAATTATTCGGCACTTTATGGACCACGATTCGTTTCCAATCCTACTAACACAAAGCAACCCGGATTCTGCTATTGTTTGTTCAGCCCCATCCATCTTTCCCACTTTAATTCAGTTTTCATCGTCCGCTATTAATGTCTTTAAAATAGCCCTCATTTCCTTGCGTGTCAGCAACGATTCCCAGATGGAAATTCGGTTCATTACGTTTCGTACTGTTGACTCGACCTTCTGCAAATGGACCAAAACTATTTTTTCGTCAATGTTTAGCTGTGCAACGTTATAAGGTCCTCCAAATTTTATAAACTTCCTTTACGATTGGTTAACTAGCGCTTGGAGTAACTTACTATCGAAATTTCCAGGCCGGAAACGAACAAATTGTTCCCGCGCGGTTGGTTTGGATAAAACATGTTCACTATAAACGCCACGAAAATTTGACAAACCTACGGAAGCTGGACTTCTTGTTCAGCATTATATTGTAAACAATATTAGAATTGTAGAGATTTTTGGCGGACTTTTTAAACGCAATTATGTTCAACTCATGTAACAAACGTGACAATATTTTCCGTTTCACGTGCTATATAATATTGTTTAATATGATAATTGTTACTAAGATCACACTTCTCAAAATCCATCTACTAAGAAAAATGCCACAAACTTTTTTCATTATACGTATTCGTAAATAGTACCTGATTAATATCTAAATTCAACTATTTATTAAATCGTATTAAGTCAAATAAATTTTCCGAAATAAACATTTATTTTTGCTAATTGTCTTTAATCAAAATCGTGTGAAAAGAATCGAGTAAAAATAAAATTGTTTTGTGCAACATGTATCATCAACACATTGTATTGAAAAAATGGAAGAGAAGAAAATAAATAAAACAGGAAGTCCGTTTCCCGCCATCCATCCGTAACAACATTTGCAAACAAAAAGATGTTTCTAACAGTTGCAAAACCCGGCTCGACAACATGTACCCAATGGCTTGCTTGCTTTTTTCTTACGTAAATAAGAATTTTGGTTCTTTTGAAAACTTAGTTTGTTATTGCAATTTTGTTTACTCTGAGAGAAATTTCTTTAGTTACTCTTGGCTGCATCATAGTGTTGCTGGCATTGCATTGCAAAGTTTTGTTTGCGCTGAGAGAAGTTTCTTTGATTACTTGGGTGCATCATAGTATTGCTGGTATTGTAGTTTTGTTTACTCTGAGAAGAGATTTCTTTTCCTACAGCCACTGTTTTTGTTTTATTTTCTTTAGTTCAGCAAAGTAAATTTTACTCTCAGAAATTGCATTTTATTATTCTCAGCACTTTTTTTTGGGGCCTCGATAAGAAATGTACGGCAAAGTAAATCTGACTCTCAAAAATTGAATTTTATTATTCTCAGCATCTTTTTGGGGCCTGGCTAAGAAATGTATGGCAAAGTAAATATTACTCTCAGAAATTGAATTTCATTCTCAGTCAAAGGCAAAAGAAAAATTTTACTCTGAGAGGAGATAATTTTACGATTGTTTTACTTGAGTCTGAAAGAGAGAGAAAGAAATAGAGCTACTATATAAATCCAAATGCAAACCATTTTCTATTTCAATGTGTGTGAATTTCAAGAAATCAAGAAATCAAGAAAGGCAGAGATATTGTTTTTTTTAACTTTAAATTAAAGTTAAAATATAGTAGATAATGTGTAAAAAAAAATTAGTTAATTAAAGCGTGAAACCATAAGAAAAATCTACCAAAAAAAAAAAAAATTATTAAATAAATAAAGAAACTTTTAATTAATGTAATAATTTTTTTTTTCTTTTTAAAGTTATCGTGATTGAAAAGCAAATTTAAAAAAAAATTTTAATATTTTGTAAACATTGTTAAAACAGTGCGCGTCAATAAGGCTTTTTGCAATAAAAACATTCATTACAAACAAACTAAACATCATAGTTCTGAGGGTAATGACTGTCACATTCCTAAAAATGTTATTATAATTCGTTCTGTTGTTGACTTCAATTACTTATTGGTTAAAATCACGTATGTTTTTTTTTTTTTTTTAGTGTTTTGAATGGGAAGGAAGTTTGAATTTCTTAACGCGAAAGCTTTTGCGAAATAATACGCGTAAATACATGTATGATACTAAAAAGGAAACTATTAACAAACAGTAAATACTCTTACATATGTACGATTAATTAATAAATGTTTTTTAAATTGTGAATAGTAAAATTATGAGAAAAAATTTTAAAAATATTAATATTAAAATATTTAATTACATTAAAAATTAGCTAAGACAACGCTAAGACAACGCGTTTCGAAGAACAATTGTAATAGCGGTTCAAGTGGACAGATACATAATCCGCTGAAGCATGCATCCTAAAAAAAAAATAAAAAAAATAAAAATAAAATAAAGAAAATAAATTAAAATAGAAAGCAAAGCGAGCGTTAAACTATGAAACACATTCATCAAAAAAGCAAAATATACGTCTGTCTTCCACAAATGAATAAATTCGGTTTGCGTTGCTTGTTAAGCGTCATAATTAGTTTGAATTATTTGAGTTTACAAACATAGAAAGCAAGCGAATAATTAAACGCCAAGTGAATCAAATAAATTTGTATGCGTTTTATGGGTGACTGGGCGATCTGTTAACTTGTTACCAACAATGTGCATGCAAATGTTTGCATGTTTGCAACAAAAAGGTGTGTGTACGTTGTGTAAAAAATTTAATTATTTTTTTTTAATCTAATTTTTTTTTTTTTTTTTCTTTTGCAAAAGTGTAAGTGTTTAATACTGTGGGTGTTTGTTGATTTTGATGAAAAGAAAAATGTTTTTTGCTCTTTATCTTTTAATTTCGATACAGAAACATAAATACCAAGCAAAGACAACTGCACCATTAACAGGCCGTCACATCATCTTTTCTAATTTGATTTATAAGGTATTTCTGTAACACGAAAAAAATTTATTTGATGTTCAGCGGGGTTCTCCTCGAATTCCTACGTGCTATGCATTTGGCTTTTATTATATTTAGGATTTTATTAGAGTTTAAATTAAAATATTTTAATTGCTTTTCTTAGCTCTTTCGGAAGCTCATGGTTTCTTCTATTTTCATAAGTTCGTGCATGATCCCCTGACTAAGTTCTAAAAACTTCATAGTCCAATGCTTAAGTTAAAAAGCAACTGCTGAAAATAACAGTTTCGCCACTTTTTTTGGAATTTTCCGGTAGCATCTGTACGTTTATCATACATTTTTTATTCCATTTTTCATAATCCAATTTGCATATGGACGCTTGTAGATGTTCTTACCTAGGCACAAATAAGTTTTCAAGTGTCTGGCTTCATTTTACAATTGAATTTTTTATAAGGTCAGTCAACGTTTTACACATTTCCAAACATTTCCAGAATAGTCTACCAATGAGACTGAACTGATCTTTTCAATTTTTATGCTATCGTTGGCCAGAATACAACCAACATCAGGATATAACCCAACTATGAAAAGTAATTGAAAAAAATACAACAACCAAGAACAAGAAAAAAATGAATGCACAGGATCAACAAGTAATAAAAATTCTGTCCTATCGTTGACATGACTAATCTAAAAAAATTATTTTTTTTTTTTTTGTTAATTCCGAGTTTGCATGAGTTTCAAAGCATTTTTGCATAACAGCACAATTTTATTATGAAAAATATTTACGAACTTTCGACTTCCACTTCCACTTCCAACTACTTTGTCTTTCCTTCTCCTTTCATGTACCAAAAAAAAAGGCAAAAAAACTTGTCGTTAGACGCCCGTCGCGGGAAAGACCAGCAAAGATTGATAAATAAAAGGGAGCAAGTTTGCCAAGCTTCACTTATGACCTTTTTCTTCTGTCAGAGCAATCGTAGTGCATCCATTTTCTATGATCGTCAAAAATCGATCGCTTTCAATAGCGCTTTCTTCCACTTTGAACAGTGAAATAACAAACACTTCGTATAAGCAAAGCTGTTTGTACACAATTCGACAATGCTTAAAACGATCATGTTGTCCACATTTCGACCACACCACAGAGTGTGTGGTCTAAAGCTCAAAGACGGTCTTTAGATTTGGAGTTGGGCTGCGATATTTATTTTTTAGTTCACATATGAAATTAAATAAAAAATCTTAAGCTAAACAAACCTCTATAAAAGTTGAAAAGTAAAAAAAAAAATCATCGATAGAAAAGAAAAAACAAAGAGAAAGGAAAACGCCCAGCAGGGGAGCCCTTTCACAGCCTATGTAACCATCCGATCACATCGAACATATTAATTTCATTAACACTAGATTTACGGGAAATCGTCAAGTTTGTGAGTCTTCATAGCCGCAAAATTGAAGATAGGAAGCTGAAATGTCGCGCAAACATTCCACGATCGATTAAGAATACCAGGTTAAGAAGTGGGCGAGATTTGCTTGCAAACACCCCGGCAATGCGAAAGTAACTAAAACTACTACGACAATTATTCACATTTTTTTCTGTATTTTGCGATCCCATGGAGATATTTTCGAAAACTTATGACACAGATGTTCAGTTCAGATCACTTTCATGCTCAGTGGCAAAAACGTTTCTAAACGGTTTACTAACACATCCACTATGTACGATAAAATCCGATCCGATTAGATGAGAATGGGAAATAAATTGGAAAACATTTGTAATTAAAATTTTGCCCTTAATTGTAGACATATTAATAAACTAATCGGTACAATTTTTGCATCAAAAATACTTGGGAGGTAGCTTTTCAGAACTATATTGACGGGATTGTAAGTTAGACACAAAAATTCCAAAGAAATGTCAGTGTTCCTCGGTAGTGTTAAAATATCATAAGAAACAATTAAAATTTTATAGAATAAGAAGAATTCAATGAAGAGATCAAAAATATAATTTAGAATTTCGCAAAAAGTGCCAAACAGATTCAACAGCTCATTTACGTCGTCCGACCATTACGAAAAGATAGGTCCTATAAAAGAACAGTGAGAAGTTTATTTTATATGCTAAAGCTGAGGAGTCTATAGCGCACTTCATCCACGTCAGTAAAAAGGCGATGCCTTAGCTGAGCCTGCTCCGATTTAGTGAAGGTGGAATTATAGAGTAGTAAAAGTCTAAGAAAGTAACGAGATTTTCACGACGATAGAGAGAGAATTGTTTCTATTGATTCAACATAGCAACGATAGTAAGGAGGGATGACATATTCATTCCAACGTTGGTTTAATCCAGAACGTACATTGTAACGTAAGCCCGTGTTTAATAAGGTCTTTGCAATTTTTGAAAACGAAACTTTAAATATTATCCCGGAAATGGGCAATAAGCGGAAGGATCATAATCAAAAAAATAAATGAATTAAAGATTTGAAGTTATACTCGAATCTAACTAGCAAAGACACAAACCACAAATTTTTATAGAGTTCTGTTAAACGAAGCCTCGAAAGGATTTAAATCAAAATATAGTTAAAAGAGAACTTTTCGAGAATTTTTTTAAAAAGTATTATAAACAAAACATGTCTTTAATTTAATTAATTAAAATTTAGTATGAAAAAGTCTTTGTACGAGACCGAAACAGTGAAAGTTTACTTAACCATTGTGACCAAAGCAGTTACTGCGCAAAAATGAAATTAACATCAGGTGAATCTTTGATCCGTTGAATCTTTCCAAATGTGTATCATATTTATAAAGTGTCCTTGGGAAAAATTTTGTTTGACACTTGGAAAATTTATTCAATATGGGTTAATATAGTGGGTCGGTCACTGTGACCACACCAAGTACTACATAAAAATGAAACTAATATCACGTAAATCCTTGATCGATAACCTTTCCAACGGTGTATCATATTCATAAAGTTTCCTTGGGAAAATTTTTTTTTGATACCTTGAAAATTTATTCTATATGGACTAATATAGTGGCAATGTTCGGTAGATGACTACGAGCAAACTAAGTACTACACAAAAATGAAACTAATATCAGGTGAATCTTTGATCCGTTTAATCTTTCCAAGTGTGTTTTTAAAACGTCC
>KK502690.1:41012-57060 GCA_000688735.1 Glossina austeni
CTTAAAATGTAACTTAAATGCATGTGGACATCGGAAAAGAAATTAAAATTTTTATTTCGTAACGAATGCTCCAGTGACCTGGGCAGATGGTAGTCCGAGGGTGCTAAGTCTGGAGAGTATTGAGGGTGCGGTAGAAGTTCCCAGCCTAGCTGCTTAATTCGCTCTTGAGTAATCTTCGCTGCATGAGGTCGGGCATTATCTTGTTGGAGTATCAGACCTTTTCTGTTTACTAAAGCTGGTCTTTTTTCTATGAGTGCGGACTGTAACCGTTGTAATTGTTGACAATACAGGTCAGCAGTAACTGTCTCCCGAGCTTTCAATAATTCGTAAAGCACTATACCGGAATACTCCCACCAAATACACAATAACACCTTGCTCAGGGATAGAATTGGTTTAGGGGTTGGAAGAGGTCTCCTGTTTGCAGACAACCATTGTTTCGATCGCTTTACGTTATCATAAAGGATCCATTTTTCATCTCCAGTTACGATCCTTGACGAAAATGGATCTCTGCTTAGTCTAGTGAGCATGGAATTACAAATTGTTCGCCAAAGGTCCTTATTGGCCTCATGCAACAGGTGTGGAATCCACTTATCTTGTCTACGTACCTTGCCAATTTCTTTTAAATGCCTTTGTACGGTGGACCAGGTAGACCCATGGCTTCTTGACAGTTCCTGTATAGTTAACCTTGGATCGGACTCCACTACAGATTTTAAGGCGTCGTTATAATTGAAATAAAATAATTGATTAGTTATGGGTAATCCTAATATTTAAACTTGATGACCGGTCGCCTAACAGCCGGCAAATAACAAAATACTTTGAAACCTTTTACTAATTCATTTGAGCAAAAATCAGTTTTTCTACTTGATTGTTGTGTAGCTCATGCTTAAAATCATAAATTTACGTATACATTACATTCGCTGACTCTCGTGAACGGATTAGTAACAATTGTCATAGTATACCTTACCAAAGGCCATTAGTCAACTTAAAATAACATAAACACAACTAATACAAACCATGGCGAAAAAATAGTAAATGAAGTGCCGCAAAATTTTAGAACTAAACGGTAAAGTAAATAAGAAAATATTGGAAACTTACTTAAGCGGCCAACAAGTATCACCACGTGGATATGCACACAAATACATGAAATAAGTCGTAAAAGACTCTTTCAACTGTTTTCGCATCAATTATTTGAGTACAAAAAAATGAAAAGCTAATCATTTTGTTAACATTGCGATGTTAAAACAAACAGATCGACACACGAAGTACTTTTATCTCGCTCTAACTGATAAACAAAAAGACAAAAACAACAAATTCGTGAGTGGGCAAAGGCATAAAGCTGTTAAAAGTTTTGATTGATCTGATGAAAGTTCTTTGGCCTTTAACGATCACAACTAAGCTTCAATTCAACAACGGCAACAACAACATTTCAATAAGTTTCGAACTAAAAGAAGGCAACACGTTTTGCAATCGGACACTTGGGTCGTTCACATCTTTGTTTTAGATCGCGAGCAACACATTTTATATATAACGAAACATTTTCAAGTATCAAAAAAGGCCGGTCGATCGAATTCTGCTAAAGTCTAGGCCCTACAAAAATTATTAATAAATTTGTAGTCCATTACGAAGTCGGCCCCAAGTTCCCCTGATTACAATTTTTAATCACTCATTTTATATGCCGTAGTTTCCCTATTGGCGGTGAGCTTTTTTTTAAAAAAACATTTTTCCTCAAAATTCAAGTTTGTCCACCAACATACTCTCCGTCGCAAACGATACAATCAGTCGAATGCTTCTACAAATCAAATCATATTTCATACAAATGCCAAGTAATCACTACACTGCCTTTTTGATGTTTTAAGGATGTCAGCTGTCTCTTGCAACATCACTTCTTGACTATCGAGAACAACTTTCAAAATTTTTTTTTCAATATCCAGCGTAACAACATGTGAGACACGAATTGGCATTGGACAGGCGAATAAAAGCTTTCATCGTAAAGTTGATTCATTTTACTGCACTTTGCGTTGTTTATTAATAAGATTCCGTTCTACGTTTTAGCAATTTGGATATTTATTCATATCGTAACTGTTTTTGTTCAAAACCATTCAATTTTTAGTTGTTTAACTTAGACCAGCTGACTACACTTCATACATCTTAACTTAGCCAGTTCGAGTGTGGTTATTATCTCGACACTTCTCTCGTCAGCTGGCGCTCCACGACTGCAAAAAAAAAAGAAGCTTCACAACACGTCTGACTGTGCCAGCTGCCAAAGTAAAACGGAAAGCGGAAACTGGGTTGGATAACTTTGCTAGATCTCAGCTGAAAATCAAATCTTCCCGCGGTTCTTCTTGTCGGTGGAGGCACCGTAGGGTTAAGCCTCCACGGCAGGAACCTACGTAAACCCCCTGTCACATCTGTCGTCTTATATCCTATTTGGCTTTTCCTTAACGAATCGCACAGTCAATGGCAAAGAAAGGTTTAAGGCTTTCTATTTATAACCTAGCGATAGGTTTTTCTCATTGGAAGCGGAAGGGGTCTAGTCGGAAGGGGCTTCTTTTGTACTTTGAAATGAAGCATTTCTTTCCCTATTTGGTTCTCTTGGTGGAGGTCATCTAATGATGATGACCAGCGATACCAAGTGGGCTGGGGCACAGCAGGGTGTGTGTGTGCTGTGCGACGACAACCTTGGAAGCATTTTTTCCCTTGAGAAAGGATAGTTTGGACTGGCCGTCCGGGACGTGTGGATAGTCCAAAGGCAAGTGTGGCTCCGGCTGCGTACAGTATGAGATCACCCAAAGCTGTATAGCTTGGTGTAAGTTCTGGTTTGAACGAGAAGCCAAGAAGTTAAAGGATGGCCACGGGGGTCAGGTTGCCTAAAAGTTGGATTGCTCCGGCAGGAAGATGCACACTACCAATCGGAATGCCAGAGAATGCCTTCTTGCCTGACTGCTGGGTACGGCCCTTCGGGGAGTATTCGTGGTGGCTGTGGTTACCCCAAAGTTTCGCGGGGAGCTTTTGAAGAGGTGCTTAGGTAGGCCTCGACGCAGACCACTAAGCGAGAATTTGGGCCACACCCATTTTCTATTGCGGTACTTCAGGGTAGCGAGGCCCCCTTCAATGGGGATTGTCTCTCTCCCTGAGGGGTCGTCAATCAACTTACTTTCGATTGCCAATGGTTGTAGGCAACCCGCCTGATTAAGGTTTCATACCAGGTGCAGACGTAAAACACACACACAGACATCTGTTGTCTTATATCCATACTTTTGGGGAAGCAAAGATGTGTCGAAACTTTCACATCCTCGTGGTGATGCCTGGAAACGATCTTGACCGGCGAAAAAGAGTTTAAGGCTCGAACTATCTTGCCCACAAGTTTTCTGAAAGATAGGTTATGGCTACACTGGAAGAAGCACTCATTTCTCAGAGCCTATTGCTGGGAAGGAAATACTAACCAACCAGCTGGTTACGTAAAATACATTGACATAGTAATAGCCGAGAGCATGGCACCGCCGGTCATATCAGATGTAGCACCCGATACTAATGTATCTTGAAGAAGGGTAGTCCGGTGTTGGCTAGCCGGGATTGTACGATTAATCCGAAGGCAGGAGTAACTATATCGCGTAATGTAAGGCTAAAGGCTGTGTAGTCTAATTTTAATCCCCACGGGGATCAAGAGCCAACTCGCTATGTCACGAGTACCTGCGGGTAGAGGTGACACCATTGGTGTACTGCAGATTGGTGCTTGCCAAAAGCCATCGGGGGGAAGCTTGCATATTTACATACATGTGGAAACCGCGATGGAAGCTACTATGTCCAGTCCCCAGTTTGAACACAGCAGTTAACCAATGTGCGAGTCCCGACTGCTGAGTACATCCCTTCGGGGGGTGTCGTGATGGTTGTGGTTTCTATCATTCCTAAAGCGAATAATTAGAAATAATGATATGCCTCAACACTCCACAGAGTGGGTTTATTAAGCCATACACAACAAACATATCTGGTTTCGCCAAAGTAGTTTCGCCGCAACTTACAGAGATTGTCTAGCTCTTTGGAGGACGCCTGTTACGCAAAATTAGCCTGTGTGTCATTGGGGACCATGGGATTAAACCTTCATGGTAGTGTACCCACGTTAAACCGACAAAGACATCTGTCGGCTTATATCTACTGTAGTTCTAAGGGTTAACTTTCGCTTTATAACTAACTTAGCCGAAGCGAATCTACCTAGATCTGCGAAAGGGCGAATGAGATCAAAACGAGGACCGATTTCGAATTCACACACAGTTTACAAGCCAATACTGAATTAAAGCAGTATTTTTGCCCATCGAACAGCGGGCAAAGCAAAAATGCGAAGATCGCAGGTTTTTCTTGCTCAGAACAGAACCAAAGTAGCCTAACTAAAGTCACTCTCGTCACAAGTCGTGAATAAATTATAACAACTCATTCGCCAAGCTTCTTCAAATCGCTTTGAATTGCGTACTAAAAATGAATCAAATTATTTTTTTAAAAAGTAATTTTCTTTAATGATTAATTAAAAATGAATGAAATTATTTTTTTTAAAAGTACATTTTTTTTAATGTTTCTCATAATTGACTGCTTAATTATGAAATTTATTATACAACATACTCAAGTCCACTGAACTCACAATCTCAGAAGAACATTTTCTGCCCAAATCTCTGACAGTTGAAGCTTATGCTAAATCAAAAAAAAAAAAAGAAAAGAAATGCCAAATGAAATAAATCCAAACAGATATCATTAGATTAAGTAAATATATGAGCTTTTTTTTGTATATATATATACATGTGCATGAAACAAAAATTACTCACTTAGAATATTCTAAAAGGCTTATCAAGTCCGCAAATTTTTAAGTAAAGTAAACTCATGATTTAGTAGCCAAGATAAAATGATGAAATGGTTCATCTGAATGGTTACTTGTGCCAGTTTGTTTTATGAAAAATGATCATCATTCGTTTAAATTTTAAATAGAAAAATTGCACATTCGCACTAAGCTTTACAATGACGTACAATAATGCACAACGTACAATAATATTCACATTTGTCTAATGGAAATGCATTTGAGGTTATTTCCATCTATCTGTGCAACCAATGTAATGATGGATCGAAGCGAATGCACATTCATCTACAACAATTTCGAAATTAAATTTTTTTTCATAAAAAATTTAGTTTAAATGTAAAAAAAAATGTAGGTGTGGTTATATAAAAATACCACTACTTTTTACAGTTATTTAAATTCGAAAAAAAAGAAACGAAGCTAATCAATATAAAAACTTTGTATTGACATTTTCTGGGGGAGGAATGTAAGGAGGCAAGCGAAAAAGCCATAAAATAATGACTCGAATTTGTCAACTTGGGGCCCTCCTCGATGGCAGGGCATACTTCTGACTAACTTCTACGACTGTTCAAGTAGCCCAATGTATTACTCTCGACATATCGAGGGGTTGCAAAAATGTTGATCATTTTCTCACTTGAAAAATGCATTTATTGTGGTACAATATATATATCAATCAAAATAGTTTCCATCAATTTCTACAACATTTTACAACATTTTGTGGCCACACGGCGATATGATGTCGAGAGAACTTATATTGGTTTGACAGCGATCCACGCATCGACCCATTTTTGTACTACTTCAACTTTGCGGACCCGCGTGCCAGCCAAGCCAGGCTGCACAGATCTGAACACGTGGTAATCAGGAGGAATCGCCATGTCTAGTGAGTAGGCTGAGTATGCAAAAACTTCCCATTCGAGCTACCTGAACAACTTTTGCAACAAGTGGCCAAAAAATGACATTTTCATTCAATTCGTGTCGCCACTTTTAAACCGTTGAGCTAAATACCAACAATTGGCATATGGTGGAGCAGCATCGCCAGCATAAGCCTCTAAACGTGTTTTGTGGGCTGCGGCAGCAGATTTCTTCAAATAAATAGTAAAAGTAATGAATTTGTAAGAAGAAGAATCTTGAGCGCTCCATGATTAGCGTTGTCGTCCGCTGACTAAATTGATAGTATTAAAGGGAAAAGTGTTATCTTATGTAGAGTACGCTGGTATTTCCCCGCTTCTTTATCATTTTTATGTGAAGTTGCTGGCCAAAATTTTTGCAAGCCCTTATATATAATTCAATAACAGCGAGAGAACAATTTTAATGCAAAAGCATATACAATAAGATTTGAATTCCGCAAACTATCTAAAGAGATCAAAAGAGAAAGAGAAAAACAAGTTCAAATCGGGCAAAGCCAATTTGCAAATATCGCAGCCTCGGAGCTTCGCCTATCTTCAGGACATTATACCAAACATTAAATCATATGGTCATATAAAGGCTTACTCTTCTATAGGGAACAGACCTCCCCATAACACCCCCTGTGTGTTCCAAACTTACCGCAATATATTTAATTTTTGCCCATAATTTTGAAAACGGTCTAAGTCAATTCAAACTTTAACAACAACATTTTTGTCCTAAGTTCACTCAAAACTTTTCTATTCACAATAAATTTCCGCTAATCAAGACTAATAAAATTCTAAATTCAAATGTCGCACAATATGAAAATATTTTTTGATTTATTCAAATGCAATTCATTAAATATCTCGAAACAAGAAATATATGACTTAGTCCACTTTCACAATTATGGGCACATTTGCCTTAAATATTAAACATTTGATCTCTTTGTCATATAGAAGCTTATTTTTTATGTGCGAGAGAGCATAGAAATATTTCCATCCCAGTCAAATTTTTTCCAATCATTTAATATAACGAAATACTAAGTTTTCACCGATTTTTTTCAAATGATATTAAAAATAAAAATATTTGCTCAGATAACGCCTTTCGCAAAACAGAATCAAACCATGCCAGTGCACAAAATTTCATCGATGTATTTTGGAAATTGCTAACAGACAGGCAGATGGATGGATGGATAGACGGACAAGCATGCCTACATCGATTTGGGAAATGGTAATGGAGCGAGAGGCAAATCTCTTCCAAGTCATTTCGGATATAGCTCACGTCCGCACAATCAGAAGTCGTTGCTTCCATTGCTTAAAGATCTTCATATGCGTATAGATAGAGACTTTTTCGCTAGTTAACAAATCAAAAAAGCTAATAATCGAACATTCATAACGCACGGGTCAATACCTAAATTTTCATAGGGAAATGCTTGTGAACGTATGTTAAAATTTTTGTTTTTTAACTTATTTCGCGAATGGACTTAGACTACTTAAACATATATACATACATACATACATATACATATGCTCACATTACGCTTACGCTCATATAAGCACACACAAAACAATCTTGAATTAAGATCTCTACGTCGTCGTCGTCGTCGTCGTCGTATCGTGTTCCGTTAGATATTGTGTGTAAGCAAACATTCCAGGAATTCTGATGCAAATATGCGTTTGTTAATAAATAAACAGTACACTGCAATGATAAATGTGATGAATGACCGCAAATGAAAAACAAAAATTGTCAAATCAAACAAAATTTTTGCCATAGCATCTATGCAAACACACACACATATACACACACACAATCCGGCTATTGCAAGTGCATGCGCTTACACAGGAATAAATGCATTGCATGTTTTATCGAAAATGTAATATAAAGCTTTAGCATAAATCACTTTAACGCAACTTTCATATATACTTACCTACCTACCTACATATGAGCACATGAGCTCTGCTAATTTTGTTGTCTTAGAATTACGTGCTACAAATGCTTGACTTACATAAGATTCTTAAATGATTTAATCGTATCCCTCTCTTCAACAAATTTCCGTCCATCTATCTGTTATAGTTCTGCGAGTTGCAAATCAAAATATTGACCGCACCTGTCGGCCCTTTAATTCGCGATAGTTAAAAGAAGATTACTGAAGTGTACTACCCTTTGTTTTTTATAACCATTAGAGAGAATCGAACCGAATTAAAGTCCAATAGTTTATTTACATCACGATAATAATTTTATTTCTTAATTACCTACGGGTATGAAATTGAAAATATTGTGATTTTCATTTGCTTTCTTAAATGATGGGTATCCATGATTCGCACTGAGGTGAATAAAATATTCTTAGTTTAGTTTATTTGTTTGTATGCATCACATTTTAAAATCGATGCGGTTGTTTTTAAATTCTATTTACAGGTCACTTACTTTAATTAAGTTAAACTAGTTTAAACAAATTGGATTTTTGAATTTGTTTGTTCGCAATCGAATTGCATAGATTTATTTATTTATTTATTTNGCAGATGGATGGATGGATAGACGGACAAGCATGCCTACATCGATTTGGGAAATGGTAATGGAGCGAGAGGCAAATCTCTTCCAAGTCATTTCGGATATAGCTCACGTCCGCACAATCAGAAGTCGTTGCTTCCATTGCTTAAAGATCTTCATATGCGTATAGATAGAGACTTTTTCGCTAGTTAACAAATCAAAAAAGCTAATAATCGAACATTCATAACGCACGGGTCAATACCTAAATTTTCATAGGGAAATGCTTGTGAACGTATGTTAAAATTTTTGTTTTTTAACTTATTTCGCGAATGGACTTAGACTACTTAAACATATATACATACATACATACATATACATATGCTCACATTACGCTTACGCTCATATAAGCACACACAAAACAATCTTGAATTAAGATCTCTACGTCGTCGTCGTCGTCGTCGTCGTATCGTGTTCCGTTAGATATTGTGTGTAAGCAAACATTCCAGGAATTCTGATGCAAATATGCGTTTGTTAATAAATAAACAGTACACTGCAATGATAAATGTGATGAATGACCGCAAATGAAAAACAAAAATTGTCAAATCAAACAAAATTTTTGCCATAGCATCTATGCAAACACACACACATATACACACACACAATCCGGCTATTGCAAGTGCATGCGCTTACACAGGAATAAATGCATTGCATGTTTTATCGAAAATGTAATATAAAGCTTTAGCATAAATCACTTTAACGCAACTTTCATATATACTTACCTACCTACCTACATATGAGCACATGAGCTCTGCTAATTTTGTTGTCTTAGAATTACGTGCTACAAATGCTTGACTTACATAAGATTCTTAAATGATTTAATCGTATCCCTCTCTTCAACAAATTTCCGTCCATCTATCTGTTATAGTTCTGCGAGTTGCAAATCAAAATATTGACCGCACCTGTCGGCCCTTTAATTCGCGATAGTTAAAAGAAGATTACTGAAGTGTACTACCCTTTGTTTTTTATAACCATTAGAGAGAATCGAACCGAATTAAAGTCCAATAGTTTATTTACATCACGATAATAATTTTATTTCTTAATTACCTACGGGTATGAAATTGAAAATATTGTGATTTTCATTTGCTTTCTTAAATGATGGGTATCCATGATTCGCACTGAGGTGAATAAAATATTCTTAGTTTAGTTTATTTGTTTGTATGCATCACATTTTAAAATCGATGCGGTTGTTTTTAAATTCTATTTACAGGTCACTTACTTTAATTAAGTTAAACTAGTTTAAACAAATTGGATTTTTGAATTTGTTTGTTCGCAATCGAATTGCATAGATTTATTTATTTATTTATTTTATTTATTTATTTTTTTATTTTTATTTTTATTTTTCTTATTTTTTTTTTTTGTAAAAGACATCATTGATTAAAAGCTTTAAATAGCTTTTGCATGATTTTTCAATCCAGTTGAACGTTTGTTTATTCAAAATATTGTCATTCGTTTTCGGCAGAACATGAATTCAATTTCATAAAAAAAAAAAACGGCTACTAACTTGCTGTTAGTGTCTCAATTTTTGAATATCGCCATAAAAACGAAATTGCAACGCGCGGGCTTATACTTACTTTCGTCCTTAAGTTTACAACAACTTAACTGACATCTATGTCACATATCATATCGGGATGTATAGCGGAAACTATATCTCTTCCGTCGAATCGTTAAAACGATATTCCGGAATCGAATAAAGCTGTAAGGCAACGACAAGGCTGTAAGGCAATCGACTTAAGACACTTCCAAAATTAATAAACTTTTTCGAGTTCTTAAAAAAACACAAGTCCTTGGCAAAAACATCTCTTAAAGTGAAAAGACTTAAGATAAGTTTACAACAACTTAACTGACATCTATGTCACATTTTATATCGGGATATATAGCGGAAACTATATCTCTTCCGTCGAATCGTTAAAACGATATTCCGGAATGGAATAAAGCTGTAAGGCAACGACAAGGCTTGAGTTTTTGGCGCAACCAAACGTTACTCGGTTAAGACACTTCCAAAATTAAAAAAACGCAAGTCCTTGGCAAAAACATCTCTTAAAGTGAAAAGATTTAAGATAAGTTTACAACTACTTAACTGACATCTATGTCACATTTCATACCGGGATATATGCGGAAACTATATCTCTTTCGTCGAGTTACAACGATATTCCGGAATCGAATAAAGCTGTAAGGCAACGACAAGGCTGTAAGGCAATCGACTTAAGACACTCCCAAAATGAATAAATTTTTTCGAGTTCTTAAAAAAACACAAGTCCTTGGCAAAAACATCTCTTAAAATGAAAAGATGTGTGTGCACTTTTATTTGATAAAATTAAAAAATTTCCAATTATTATTTTCTCTTAAAGAATCGTTGGAATTATTTTGCGATTCATTTCATTTATTTGCGCATGCGAAAGCGATTTAAAATAATTGTTGTGACCACGTGATGTATAGTGTAATAAATCCATTAAGTCGTTGCATCTGAGTATTGTGATAGATCCCATTTTTTCGGGAGTGTGGTGTCAAGTCGACATTATTAAAGTTTTTTCGCTTCCCGAAACTTTGAATGTTGCTTCCGCATACACTATTGCCTTATAGACCATTTTGTATGGCTCAGTTCACTAAAATGTCATTCAACATAGTTTTAATTAAGTTACTCTTTCTATCTTCGAAAGGAAAACTAAAATAGCGAACCGAATTATGTTATGCCGAATGTAGGTCTTTTTTTTAATTACTCCTTTGCTAATTCTTCAACGAGCGCTGTGAGCATTTTTAATGATCATAAAACATAAAACTGTGATTTCGTAAAATTCTATTCATTAACCAGTAAATTTTCGTCAGACAAAATCTTAATGATTTTAAATAAAATAATTACGAAATATTTTATATATTTTTTTGAATTTTGTATATAGTTTTTTTTATTTATTTATTTATTTTTTTTTTTTGAAAAATAGACTTAGACCACTTTCAAAATAAACGGCTTAAATATAGATTTAATGTAAACAAACGATAGCAATAATAAAATCAGTCAGTTTCTATAATACCTGGAAGGACATGAAAATCAGAATTTTTGTTAAGAAAGTCCTGCATTCATATTGATCCCACTTAAGGCATAATCACAGATGTCCATCTTAAACATCATTTCACTCGCATCTACGTTAAATAACAATTATATGAATGTTTTGTACAGTTGCAGTTTAAACAAGTGAAAAATGGATTAGGAGGCGGGTAGACCATGTTCTTAATGTATTACTGATGCCCCCGTAAGTGGATTATTTCATAGAAAAGCATCATCAATAACAATTTTAATAGGAAAGTCGCACATTTCTACATACCTACATGCAATCATTCGCAAATTAATTCGCTTATTAAAAAACAATTGCGAAATTGCGATTTTGAGCGAGTCTCGCACTTAATCCGACTGCTGCGGTATGTATGTAAATCACTTTTGTGATTTCAGCCGGTTTATTAATTAGTAATTAGTAGCAAAAAAAAATATTTATATGTACTTTTAAAGAAAGAACACATGTCCGTCACTACTGTGACCTACTGAATACATTTTTAATGCTATCACAACTAAGAGAAAGGATGTGAAAAACTTCGATTAAAAAATATTTTTCAACTACAATTAATTAATCTTTGCAGTGGGTAGTCTGATTCAATTTTATCTGTTCATTCCATCAATATAAAATTTCTTCAAATACGTCTTTTTTACATGAAGTTCTTCGCTAACAACACTAATAATATATTATCCGGAAATTTTTAAATCAACAAATAAAGTCTATAATGTTTATATGTCAATGGACACTTTTACGGAGAAGCAGTTGTAACTAATGACTCTAATGCGATTAAAAGCGTATGTTTAAAGTGAGTGATTAAATTAATTCGATTTAAAAGTTGAACACACACACACACACACACACACACACAATACACAACAAGTAAGAAACTTTTATATTCGTCTAATGATGAATTTTTGATACCCGATAATAATGTTTAAATATGTTTTTAATTGCGTGCATTTCCGCCAGTCAACCGAAACAATTGATACTTTGGGCGATCAATGAAAATAGTGTTTAATATAACCCAGCAAGTATTTGAGAATTTATCGGAACAATTGTGCTTCCAATTTGTTACTATTCCATATTCATCACTACCACTACTCACACTCACAATATCTACGTGTCCTAAAAGTAAATTACAGGTTTAGCAGGCGCTATTGTGACTTTCAAACTTCATTCATAGCCATTGGCAAAAGTTACATGAGTAAGTTTACAGTGTTTAAATCAGTTTTTCCGATTACGGGTGTTGGAACACCCATAGTCCATAGATAAATTGATAGACTTACTTGCATAAGTGAACTCAGAACTCAGCATTGATGAGAATATTAATACCTTACGATTTTTACTTTTACGTTCCACAAACCTAAGGTAAAATTTTCAATACCTATCTCCTTCTATCACACCTCACATGTTTAGAAAAACTAAAGGAAAGCTAAGCTCTAAGTTTGCCATTGAATGGTCTTCAGTCATCATACGCTTCTTTTGAATAATGCTTCAATTTTTTTCACAATATCAAAGTGGAAATGCTTAAGATAGGGAACCTAACGTTACACCGAAGCTCCCCTACGTTTGTCTTGGTTATCTTCATGATATTTTAAATGGTTCTTTCACTTTTTTTCTTTTTATTTTATTTTTTTTTTTTTTTTTGATAGAATTCACTCAATGCTGATTATCAATGAATGCAATAAACGTAATAAAAAGTGGGAAGCAAATATAAAGAAAAATAGAAACAACTTTGACTACAAATGTTAATCTGCTTGTACGAATCTGCTTTCCTTGACATAGTACCCAGATTGTTAGCTTAGTTTGATCGAATTTTTTTTCCATTTATTAACACATACTGGCATTCACTTAACACCCATGATACTGTCACTGTTTGAGGCTTACATAACCTATAACAATTTATAAACTTTTAATCAACTAACAAACTCTCTCTGCCGAAGATACTCCCTCGCATTTAGTTTATTGTAGAAATAATAGGTACTTGCATGTATTTTGATCGCCGACAACAACTGCTGAAAATGATAAAGTTATTGCGAAGTATCTATCAATGTACATAACGGTTAAATTTGATTATTTCGAGCTTTCCCTCTACATGCAATAACAGCCTTCCACTTAGTATTATTGAGTTATTTAATGTATACAGACGCGCAAAATTCCATTCTCGACATTCATTGCTCTTGTTGCTTGATTTGAAGAAATCTGCTGCCGAACCCCATTAAGCACTTTTAGAAGCTTTCTGCCATATCGTACCCCAATTATCGATATTGATTGCAACTCACTAAAAGCGATGACTTTTATATCAATGGCAAAGGTCTGTCTGGAGGACCAGTTCGAAGGCAATGAGTTGCAAGATTTATTGGACGAAAACCCTGCTCGAACTCTCAAAGAACTTTCGAAAAGAATGAGCAGTTCAACTGTTTCTGTGCGATGGGAAGGATCTAAAAGGAGGGAAAACTGCTACCACACACAATTTGCTTGAGTTGATTGCTTGCCTGGCAAAAAAAGAAGACTTTTCTGTGGCGTATTGTGAAAAATGAGTCTAGGACAACAATTCCAAGCGCAAAAAGCCATGGGCTACTAAAGAGGAACCATCCACATCGACACCGAAGCGGCCATAAAGTTTTTCTATGTATACGATGAGATTAGCAGAGTGTTACGCGCTCCTAAAATTGAATGAAGCTATTACTGCAGATATCTTGCGACGTCAATTGAGCAAATTGATCGATGGATTTTTACGAAAAAAGACCAACAATAGCAGTTAACAGACCCATCCATAATCATCCTCTTGCATGCCAACGCTCAGCCACACTTTACAAAAGTTGTCAAGAATAAACTGTTGCAGATCGAATGGAAAGTTGTGCCTCACCCTGCGTACTTGCCAGATATAGCGCCTTCTGATTACCAGATCAGATCGATGAAGCATGGCTTGGCTGGCACATCGTCTCGACAAACTGAAGAAGTGCGAAAATGGGTCGATGACCCCAGCCAAACCAATTTCTTTTGTTCTTTCGTCCTGTTTGCCGAATAGATGGAAAAAACTCGTAAAAAATATTTTCTTTAACATATGTTGTACTAAGTTTCCTCAATAAAAGCTTTTCTCAATTGCAAAAATGATTAAAATATATGCAAGCACCTAATAAAAGTATTTATTTCAAAACCTGTATAACCATGTGAAAGGGAGTCAAATAAATTTAATCAGAAATAAAGTATAGTGTGTTTGTTAAAGACGCAGACATTTGTCATTTATTTATATTTTATTTATTTGTGTATGTTTATTACTTTATTTTCGTATATCTAATTAAATTACTTTAGCGTTTAGCTGCCTGTTGCTGAATAAATAATAAATAAATAAAATAAATAATTTTATATTTTACAAGCTACCAAAGCGAAATTTTCTAAATGAAAATTCAGTGGCCTTGCAATAATTGGCGAAATTCAATTTTATCGGCATGAAATGCACTCGATCACCGTAACCGAATAATAAGTTTTGCTTCCTTAGGGGAAAATTTATCACACAACAACCGGTAGCTACTATGCCCACAACAACTGTAGTATGATTCATTAAACCATTCTTATATTAAGCTTACAATAGAATTTTAAAGCGTCTTTAAGAGAGAATGTAGTTAAGAGCATCTCATACCAAAGGACGGACGGACATACATGCATAAATTGATTCACAAAGTTATTTTGATTTCCAAGCGATTACAGAAATATTTCACAAACAAAAAAACTACACTTCATACGTATTAAAGCTCAATAAGTTGAAAGGCGATTTCTCACCTGTGCCAAATCAAGAACAAAAAAGGACGAATTTTTGCATTGCTTTGATAATGAAAGATATTTATAAACTGGAGTTGTTATAACATGGTTAAGAACAATGACAATACGACAACCGTTCGCGGTCGTGAATATTCTGCTTGTTGTAAAATTAAAGAAAATCGATCAACGGATACGCCCACCATACAACCTAAAGAGCCAGTCAGTCAGTTTTGAAAAGTAAACACAAGTAAGGACATTATAGTCGTGAAACTCCTCATTAGCGTAGGATCCAAAAAATAGGCCGAGATAGTCCAAATTTGGTACATTTAGTTCTTTTATGTTAAATTACTTTTATGATATAATTTTCATCATGAAGCATAGAAAATTATACCTTTTTCCCGTTGTTGCTATATGAGAGGGGATTCAAAAATTGCCCCAGCCCGCCCAAAGTTTTCACACCAATTTAGAATGCCACTCTTGCTGAGAAATTTTGAAAATTTCAATTTTGTTTCTATATAACGACTTTTCAAAATAGGGCGCTATACCGGAAGTGATCGAAAAACTAGACTGATCCGAACCATTTTCAATATCATTGGTCCTTGGATCAAAACACATGACTGTAGCAAATTTCATTAAAATATCTCAAAAATTGCGATCTGTACATGGACAGACATCAGATGGACAGACGGACAGATGGACAAACAGGCTTAGATTAAGTCCTTCTGCGTGTTAAATAAGTCCGCACTAAGTTATTACACCCTGTACCACAACTGATACGGGACATAAATACGATATTTTGCCCGCTATTCATAAACTGCTTCAATGATTGTTATAATACTTGTTACTGCAAAAGACATTTTAATTTCAATTTCAATGTTTTAGTAAAAGATGATGATTTTCGCGCGAGTTCCTTGTTTTTTCGGCGAATTAAGTGAAATTCATTTTTTTTTATCCAAAGTCAAGAATAGGATGG
>KK502690.1:80256-102626 GCA_000688735.1 Glossina austeni
AATTATTTTTATATGTTACGTTGAAATGGATCAGGAAACTATTTACCTAAAACAAGTCTAATATTTTTACTTTTTTCTTTTAATTATTTTTATATGTTACGTTGAAATGGATCAGGAAACTATTTACCTAAAACAAGTCTAATATTTTTACTTTTTTCTTTTAATTATTTTTATATGTTACGTTGAAATGGATCAGGAAACTATTTACCTAAAACAAGTCTAATATTTTTACTTTTTTCTTTTAATTATTTTTATATGTTACGTTGAAATGGATCAGGCGACTGAGCATGTGCGACCTTCACATCCTGTATGCGGAACAGATGGACGCACCTACAATACCGAATGTCAGCTGAAGAAACGAGCATGCCGTACAAATAATGAGAATTTAAAAATAGCGTATCGTGGTCACTGTAAAAGTAAGTTCACAACAACAACAATTTCAAATTGTCCAAGTTAAAGGTTGCCATTGAATCACTTTTTTTTGACTTTTTTTCACTCGAATTTTGCTTACGAGATCAGCGTGTTGTAGAAAATTTTCAAATAAATTTCGAATAAAAGAGTTAGTTGATCCTTTATGATAGCGATGAATTGATGGCACGCTCTTCCATTTTAACACTGGTGAAGTGCTCGCAAGTTTGTTGCTTATCTTTTACACCAATAACTTTGAAATATGGTTATAGAAAGTTCTCGCTGTCAGCAGTGCAGACATTGCTTAGTTTTAATGGACTATAAAAGCTTACGTCATTAATTATTGACTGGTGGACAGTGTGCTGTGGCAAATGGAATGCAGGCTGCCATATGGAATTGTATTTGGGCTTTTTATTGTCACATTAAAATGTAAAATAGTTAAAAAGTTTAAAATATTTAGATAATTTAGGAGTAAAGACGCCTCTTCCCCTTCTTGACACTGACAAAACAATTTGTTCCGTTGAAATATATCCCGTAAGTACTCTATGAAGTAATGGAATGAAATGATTATGACCATTTGCCGAGATGAGCCTCCATATTGGTGCAAGGAAAAAGTTTGTGTCGTTTTCCTTAGTAGATGGCTTCAAAATCGCTTTAAAAGCCATACTGTACAACGTATGATGGTTGACAGTTCGTAGATACTTAAGGTACAAATATTTATTGAATCAATCGAAAGTAATTGCAGCCGAACTTAAGGAGAAAATAAATGTGGGACAATATCACATCGACTAAAGCGATAACACTTCAAAATACCGCACAGCGAAACTAAATATCGACCAAAAACCTACTTTAAAGCATTTGTATAAACTTTCATATACAAGGAAGCCCAGGTGTCCCATGAAATAGCAGCGAAAGATTTAATGAACCCAGCTGTGCTTTGCACCGCTATTGAAAACAAGCAAGAACGAGATTGATAACTGTACCAAAACCGACTGATGCCTCGGAAGTTGAACTGACATTGACTGCTGGCGATGCCGTCGATAACCAATTTGATTAAAGCCGGAACTTGACGTACAGCTTCCCGAATGGATCAATGGAAAAGGCGTAGGCTTCCATCGTGGGGACGTTCAATCGCAAAAATATTTAATGGGAGAGTTTGGCTGGAAAATTTTGATGCCCCATGCTTAGTTTCATATACAAGGAAGCCCAGGTGTCCCATGAAATAGTAGCGAAAGATTTAATGAACCCAGCTGTGCTTTGCATCGCTATTGAAGACAAGGAAGAACGAGATTGATAACTGCACCAAAAGCCGGATTGATGCCTCGTACCTTGAACTGACATTGACTGCAGGCAATGCCGTCGATAACTAATCTGATTAAAGCCGGCACTTGACGTAAACCTTCCAGAGTTGACTAATGGAAAAGGCGCAGTGTTCCATCGTGACGACATTAAAACACAAAATTAATGTTTAATGGGAGAGTTTATCTGGAAAATTTTGATGCCCCATGCTTATCCCGCCCTTATTATCGTTTGCTTCGGTTTCTGCAGAATTGTCTTAGCCACCTGAAGCTGTTCTTAAAATAGCCCTATAAACAATCGCTCGATACTGTTTTTCACTTCGCTTAAAAATCATATTAAATTTACCAGAAAACTGGAAAACGATTATCGATCGAAGTGAAACGTATTTTCTTTAGTACAATCTACTTAAAATAGAACAACAAAGTGTTACGAAAAACTTTTGAACGTATGAAACTTTATTCATTAATGTAGTGTACTAAGCGAGCTTAAAAAACACTCCAAAACATTTGGTTGAACAAATACAAAATTTTGATTGGGAAGGAAAATGTGCAAAATGTTATATCATCAAAGAAGAACAACCACAACCTGCGCAACATTATTTTTAGAAACGACGAAAACGTAAGAAATACAGAACGTGTTTGCGATAAGAAGAATAACGAATCGCAAAAGTATTTATATGAAGCAGGCATAGCTAATTATGATAAACAACCTCAAAGTTTCCGTCACAACTTCAGACTCCTTGCTACCTTGCTACAGCATGCCAAGTATAATGGAACCTCATGGTAATGGGTCATATTGTAAAGTCTCCGCGATTTCGAGCTTTCTTTTTGTAGCCAGCTCTTTTCGAATGATTCTAAACGATTCATGTGGTTGATGTTTAGTGATTCCGTTATTTCCTGACAGTTGCAAGATTTCGTCGACCCTTTCAGCGAGTGCGAAGTCCATCTTTGATATCGAAATTTCCGGAACGCGATCGAGCAAACAATAGCTGGATCCTTCCTTCACTCACAGCATTCTCACCTCACATATATATATTTTTTTTTTGCTGCCTTCTTTACCTTCTTACCTTCTTTACCTTCTTTATAGTAAAAAAGCATTACATCGCGTATTTCTTCAGATATTGCACTCATTTTCAAATTAATATAACTTTTTACACGAACAAAGATTTGGAAAACTATCTTCACCCAAAATGTAAGCTAAATTATTACCTTTTAAGCACATGTTCGTTTGAGGCAACCAAGTGAGTGTTGCCCGATATATAGGCATTAACATCATTCCACGGAAAAAAACGCGGACAATTTTCACGTGACCTCTCGTGCAATCCTGGCTTGGGAAAGGGTTGAATCATTCTAAACGCTAGTTTAAAAAACTCAATTGCCAACCAAACTTTGACTATGAAACAACGTTTACTGCGCGCCACCGCATAGTCTAGTAGATAAGATCTAGTAGAGAGACTATTAAATTGACAGATCCAAGTTCTACAGTCAATGCGGTAAACATATACTTTAGGTACGATTGACGTATGTCCACAGTCATCATTAAAGCTGGATCGATAAAGGTGACGCACATAACCCTCGGACATATTTCTGGCTGATGTGATGCGACTGGGCACAGCATATTCCTCTCTCTCTCTACTCCTTCCATTCGTGGCCATTTTCGTCATTATATGTCTATAGGAAGGCTTCCCACGAGCGGCTTCGATGGGGAAAAAAAAAGAAAAATTATCTGAAGATGAATTCAAGGAAGGAATTTAGTTTGCGTAAGTTTTTCTTAAAAACTGTTGTATAAGAATCTGACCATTGCTGAGACCATGAACAACTCAAGTCAATGCCGTAAAATTCTCAAGCAGAAGCCCGGCCATAAGGAAAAAAAATTCATGGTAACATTCGAGATGCTTTCTAGAGAACAATTAACAATTAACGTATGAATCGTATAACAAGAAAAAAAATACTCAATGACTTGTGGGTTTTGTAGATTGTCTATACGTCAGTCGAATTTTTTGCAAAAAATATTAATGAGCATCTCTAGCTCTCTCTCTCTCTTCAACTATAAATCATATGGAATCAAATCAATTATAATGAATTTTTGTAAAAAAAAAAATGCAATAATTTTGACTTAAACAGCTCGCGTGTACGTACCTCTCATCTACAAAAAATTATTACATTATTTATTAAAAGCATGATAAATAAATAAAATAAAAATATGTTACGGAAGCTTCAATTAAATTTTCTCTAATAAAAATATCAATAATTTATCGAGATTTAAATTGAAATCTAAAGAAATTTTTTTTAAAAATTATATAAATAGATTTTTATGAGAAAAAATTGCAGCTGACGATATATAAATGCATATGGATAATATTTACAAAATATACATATACACATATAAGCACATATATATATGTATGTATATACATGCCGAGAGTATGCACTTCTACAAACAAGTTATAAATTACTGCACACGATCAAAGTATATTGGATTGGATGGAATGTGTTCTTAACTCTTAGACGCAGGCGGCCAATTGACTTATGTGCGCATTCTTTGGCAAACGAATGTTGCCAATTTTAAGATGGGCAGTAACCATGAAAATTATTTAATGATACAGGAAGCAAATGCATTTCTTACTTTTCCATGCGATCGTAATGCAATCAAAATCTATTCAAAACTATTAATTTTGAATTACGGAAAATCATCAAACATTGCAACGATTGTTTTTAATGGAAACTTGTTGTTGGACTCAAGGATAGTTAGCAGCAAGAATACTGCTACTACTACTACTACTACTCTCTACTCTCTACTCTAACAATCGCAAATATATATATGTATATATATATATATATGTATATATATATATATATATATACACACATCAGTTAACATAAGATTGCTCACTAATGCACAAATGACGCGTGCTATAAATGTTGTTATTGCACTCGTTGCACTCAGAGTTGCTAATGGTTAACAAATGCAATATCGAGCGAAAGAAAACTAGCCAAAGTATTACAATCGAATGATTCTAATAAAATTGAAATTGTGAAGCTAAGGCATTTTAGAAATCCTTCAACAACATTCCTCTAAATTAATAATTACAACAACTTCTAACTAGTTCATATATACATGTATATATATATATATATATATAAATATACATATATGTACATAAACTTGTCAATGCAATTAAGAAATAAGCTTTGGCAGCTCTTGTCATAGCGTTAGGATTCATAAA
This sequence comes from Glossina austeni, assembly GCA_000688735.1. Lineage (NCBI taxonomy): Eukaryota > Metazoa > Arthropoda > Insecta > Diptera > Glossinidae > Glossina > Glossina austeni. Next base: position 85,190 of record KK502690.1, read on the forward strand.
CGTTTTCCAGGTTTTTGTCGCATGACTGTATGCCGATCAGAGATAGAGTGGGCCAGCACGCCAGCACTCCGTTGCCATGTAATATGATAACACTTGTGTGATAAAAATTACTTGCAATCTTGTTTGTGTCATAGCTGGCGCCGAGGCGTTTCACGTCGATGCAATTTCCAATGATAAATTTGACAGTTTATTGCTGGTAATTTTTTTCAATATGATCACTGAACACATTGAAAAAAATACTTTTATAAACCTATATATGTTCGCGCACAAATATATAACAGCAGAGACTATCTTATAAATGGAATTTTTAAATATATGTAAAAGCAAACTACTACTACTACTACATTACTTCTGCATGCAGATAATTGCAGTACAAGGATACGCAACTAGTAGTTAATATATTCATTTAATACAAATTTTGCGTTCAATTTTGACAAATATTGCAAAAAATCAAAAATAAAATATTGAACATCATCGTGCTTCTCTTCTTACCTTTATTTAATTTAGTTATAATTTAAATTAGGCAAAGTCCCTCACAAAATCTCCTTCTTGGATTTTTCGAGGCCTATAGATATAATGCTTTGAAGACCTTTTACTACCTGATTTAAGTTCTTATCACCGATTTTCAATATATATCCAATATATATGTACATATATATATGTATATATATATATATATATGTATATACACATGTATATATATATATATGTACATATATACATATATATATATATACATGTATATACATATATATATATATACATGTATATACATATATATATATATACATGTATATATGTATATATATATAGATATTTAAAGAAGTCGTCATCAGTCTACTCTTTCGTCCGTCCGTCTGTCACATTGTTAGCGATAAGCATTTTCCCGGTTGCAAAGATATCTGCTTCGAATTTGCAAAAACTTGCAGGCAGATTGGCATAAAAAGTGGCCCAGATAGGTCAAAGAGTAAGACTACAATGCGATATATACTGAAAAGGCCGTTGCTTCTGAGCTTTTTGCACATTACTCACAAGCTACCATAAATACAATGCGAAAAAATTCCCAGGGTATCCAATGTGTGATCCTACTGTACTTGCATAAAATATGCGAAAAAATCGTCCGCTTCAATTTTATTATCAAAATTTTATTTTTATGGATAATTTTCTTGGTATTGTAGGAAAAGGCCTTTGAAAGGACTTCCACTCCATTTTTTTTTTTCTATCTATTCTAACCTTTCACACACAATCAGTAGATATCTATGTGGGAAGTTGAAATTGAGAAGTAAAAAAATTGCGGAGAAAGTGAACTATTAATTGTGGATGTGTCTTGGATCGAACTTACGATTCATTCTGACGAGTATCTACGTCACTTCTCCACAGAAACGTTGTTATGAAAACATGTCGAAATTGTCATTTTTCGGGCTTGCTTCCATTTTTTAATCGAAACAAAACGTGACCAACTTTTAACCTTGACGTCTTAATCGATTGTGAGGTATATTTACGAAATTTCAAATTTCGTTATTAATTTTTGTAACCGACCCGATGTTGAAGACCATCTTCTTTCACTTTCACAGCTTAGATAAAATCTGATTGTGATTGAATAGGGATTTAATCCTGCTCGCACTACGTGTTTTTACAACAAATCATGGCACGATGTGGTGCTCGATCACTTATAAGAACCATGGGAACAAGGAAAATGTTATTTTTTATCCAAACACAGAAAATTAAGTGAATCGATAGATAGGCCAACTTACTATCACAACGAATATCAAGTGATCGTATGTTTGAATATATTTCCCATGTGACAATGTCTGTGTAAAACAATACAACAGTGCTTTCTGCAGTGCACCTGCAGTGGCAAGTGCTGTAATAATTCCCGCATGATTGCATGCAAATTAGAATATGTCTCTAGTGTGTATGTAATATGTACCGTAGAACTATGAATCAGATCATGGTATGATGACATACATTCTGTGGAAAGCGTTACTTTCGATACCAAGATTAACCCAAACTTTATAAATACCTCTCTTTTTTTTTAGTGTTAATTATTAATTTAAAGTAACTAATGAAACTAATAATTATCTAAATTAATTTAAAGTAAGTAAATAAATTTTTGGATAAACAAAATGAAAAAATCAAAAAATTTAACTCCAAACTGCAAACAGGACTCACGGACACATCGTGGTTCGATTAGGGTTAACACGTAATTCAAATATGAACGACAAAGAAAATCATTTCATGGATACGGTAGAATATATGCTGCAATCGGCGACAACGTAGTTGGTTAGAGACTAGCATCATGAGTTAGGTTGGGAAATAATCTCGAAATGAAAATATTTTGCTGATGGTCATCACTATGCAGTAATACGAACTTGAATAAAGTCGAATTTGTTAATTATGAGATGTTTGCAAATATTTTGATCAGCGACAAGGAAATGGGAAATATTAGTGTACATAATGGTTGATTCGATGGAGCGCTTAAAATTCTTCTTCTTCCCAATTCATTACTTTTGATGTTTATTTGAGTAAATCTGCTGCCGAAGTTAACCAAATACGCTCAGAGGTTGATGCTGTCCCATCATATTCCAATTACCGACTTTGGGTTCAAAGGGTTAAAAACTGGCGACAAGAATTACCTGAAAATGCCTGAAATGTTTGACCACCTTTTGCAAGAGTTGTCCAAGATACCCAGTTGCAGCTCGAATGGGAAGTTCTTTGGTTTCAAAGGGTTAAAAACTGGCGACAAGAATTACTGGAAAATGCCACTGTTTGACCACTTTTTGCAAGAGTTGTCCAGGATACCCTGTTGCAGCTCGAATGGGAAGTTCTTTGGTTTCAAAGGGTTAAAAACTGGCGACAAGAATTACCGGAAAATGCCACTGTTTGACCACCTTTTGCAAGAGTTGTCCAAGATACCCAGTTGCAGCTCGAATGGGAAGTTCTTTGGGTTCAAAGAGTTAAAAACTGGCGACAAGAATTGCCTGAAAATGCCTGAAATGTTTGACCACCTTTTGCAAGAGTTGTCCAGGATACCCTGTTGCAGCTCGAATGGGAAGAAGCGTACTTGCCAGACATGGCTCCACCTGATTACCACTTCGTGTTCACATCGGTGCATGCATCGGAGCATGGCTTGGCTCTCACCCCAGTCCACAAAGTTGCAAAAGTGCGAAAGTGGATCGGTAGGTGGATCGTTGCTTTCGACATGATATCGCCATCTTGCCAAAAATATTGTAAAATGTTGCAGAAAATGATGAAAACTATTTCAACTAATATTTATTGCAAAAATTCTCCGCAATAAATGCCTCTTCCCAGTGAAAACATTTTTGCAAATATCTAATAATTTTTGTACTTCATTTTCTAGACAACATGTGACAGCTGACAATCTACGACTGTGTGTGACTGTGCGAAATGAATACAGAGTTGGCTTGCAATCTGGTCAAGCTTTACTCAAGCTCAGCACGTTTCAAAGATTCAAAGAATTTAAAGTTCTTAAATATTCCTCCGAGCTTTCTTTGATTTCCTCGCCAAGTATGACGTCAACGCCTATCGAACTTCCACAAATTAATTAAAGTTAAAAATTTATTGAAAACTAGCGTCTATTGCGATTTTCTGCCAAATGTATTCTCTATTAAGAATTAAAAGAGGTAAAAACGATTGGAATTTATTTAAGTGTATTACGGGCTCAAGAGTGCCGTAACGAGTATTAAATTTAACAAGTTGAGCGTAAGTAGTTCAAGGCGGACTAATTATCATATTAATGTGCTATGTAAAATTTGATTTGTCAGGAATTTATGTGATCAGGAAAACTTTTTTTCTTATCTCTTTCTGGTCTATTGCAGCAACATGTAACGGTGTGAAATGCCTGAACGGTTTAACATGTGTCGAGGATCAGTATACAATTCCGCATTGCATTGTATGCAAAATCGAATGTGCGCAGGACGATGATCTCGATAGCAATGGCATTGATGTAGACGCTACGCAAGCTGTATGTGGCATGGATGGTAAAACGTATAAGAGTACTTGCGATATAAATCGCATGGTTTGTAAAGTTGGGCGAAGCATTGGTGTTGCATATCCGGGACCTTGTCGTGGTAAGTATAACATGTCTGTAACGATGGTTACAGAAACTCAAAGTCGTCGCTTTTTACATGTTACTAGTGCGCAACTCGCGAAAGCTGTTGTTACTTTTCGTGGTTGTTGTTGTTGTTGTTGTTGTTGTTGTTGTTGTTGTTCAAACAAATCATCATGCTTTGCACAATAATTTCCTTTTGCGCACGCCCATAATTACATTCGCGTACCACCGCACAAGACAATAGTGATAGCAATAGGCTGTAGCTGCCAGTAGCAATAAAAGCTCCAGCTAACATGAGATGCATATGTGTCAAGCATTCAGTTTACATTAGTTGAAAAACAATAATCATGTTTTTTACCTTCTTTTTTCTTTTTTCTTGTTTTTCTTTTTTGCATTCATCGATAATTGCATTAATTTTCATGTTTAGTAAACGAATGAGTGGATCGCTGACCGGCTTCCTTACACAACATATAATTTTCGCTTGCTGTCACTTGAAGTTTTCTATTTCTTTTATCTATTTTCTACTCAACATATACATGCCGAGCTTAAACATATCACATATAATCATACAAACGGAAAAAAAAAGCAAAGATAAAAAAAAAAATGCATGCATGCATGCATGCAAGAAGACTGGATTTGGCAAAAAAATCAGAAAACTTATTAATTGGTTCTCTAGCTGATCAGATATTTTAAGATTCATATGCAAGAAGTCATATGGAATATGTTACCGAAACTGAAATCAGATTAATTTCATTCCATCTGGCTGCCTATGTCTTTACAAATAGTCTTAAAACTTCTCAAGCCAATGTTTAACTCAAAAAAAAAAAAAAAACAATTCACTGAATAAGGTTTGTTTCCCTTACACGATAGAGCATAGAAATGATGTAAAACTCTTTTATAAAACCTATTGGCAGCTTGTTGCACTTTGTCTTTCATGATACTCTCCGTTGTATCAATTGTTGTAGCGTTCACTATATACATCGGTCCCACAATATACAGATCAAGAGCTTCACCCCTTGAGCTTCACCCCTTGAGCTTCACCCCTTAATCGTTTCCCTACCTTGTTGTGTGTAATGATATTTAAGGATTTTGATCTTAATGAAAGGTTGGAAAAGTCCTTTCCCAACTTTCATTCAGATGGCATCGGATCGGATCTATTTAAACATTTCGAAATTTAATTAATTTGCTTAACTTTCCCGCATCTCTTCATGAGTCCCATATTTCTGCTTCAAAATTTTTCTTGAGGCACTTATATGCTCCCTATTCTCGGTTGACAGATAAATCTCATTAAATGCAAATTTAAGTTTAAATGGCTTGACTTACCATGTTTCACATTTTTCAAGAAGTTATTGCAAGAAAGAGTTGTCGGAACAGCAATTAAAGCTTCACTACTGAATTTTACGACCAACGATCTATTCTCTTCAACGTTAAGAAGATCATATATATATATATATTTTAATATAAAGATTAAAGATATGGAATATGGGATAGTCGTAGATACAGGGTGCTTTTCGTATATTACGCGTTTTCCCAAGAGCTGTTGACTGCTTCATGCGTAACTCGAATACAAGTTCACATATGCTCGATAAATTTCTGCATGCATCTATATATATATATATATATATATATATATCTTACATATCTTATTAATTTTAGCATTTATTTACTTATGCTTACTTAGATTTTTGTGTTTATTTTATTGAAGATATAGCACAAAAATGTATTAAAATCGACTCGTCAGTTGCATCGATGCGCCAATGCCTGCGAAGATAATATATATGCTTAGGTTATACGATACGTAACCACAGTTTTGCATATGATTGACTTGGGTGCACGCTTGACTTTGCATATTTGTCGTTGAATTAAATTTCACAAAAAGAGTTAGCAAATGGGAAAGAGACAGAGATAGATAATATGTATAGAGTATTGTCATGTATGTGTCATCAATGACTGCTGCCATCGTGGTTCAGATTAAATTTCTTTCATAACAACGACAATGCGCACAGTAGCAACCAGCAGTAGCAATAATATGACAAACAACAACACATATATACAGCAACAGCGACAACAGCGACAACAATATAATAGCAACAAGCATAACTATAATAGCCGCAGAAATAAAATTGATTGCTATATGGCATCTGTTTGCTCAATGAGACGCATTCAGTTCGTTACAACCAACCAACCAACCAAGCAGCCAGCCAACCAACAAACTAAAGCAAACAATCAAGCTAACCAAGTTACAATATCTACATATGAACATAGATGAACGTAGAACATGCTATATATATATATTTACATACATACATACATACATACATACATACATATACATACATATAAACAAACGCTAAAGTACATTCAAACTGCGTGCTATAGACGTTCTCAGCCAGCCATCGTGCAATCAAGCAACGTATTGTTTGGTCAATGGATGCATCACTTCAATTTGATGCTGAATCTGATTGAGACCGAGATTCAGAATTAGATTGAATTTCTAACTGAATATCGATGTTTATACATATGTTTATATATTTGTGTGCTTGCAAGTATGCATATCGGTCACAATACATGCATATTCATATACATGCATATATATATTATCATCTTACCACGAGTTACCACGAGTTGTTATTGCTATTGTTAATATTGAATAAATCATGATTGCAATGTGGTCGAAAAATAGAAATGTCTTTCTCAAGTTTCCAATTAATTGCATCCAGCAGAATTGCACACTTTTAATGTACGGGCATGCCTATGAACACACATTCCCATAATAAACTCAACTCAAACTAACTAAAACTCGCCGGATGATCATTAATTCAATTAAAACAATACCAGTCAGTCACCAGAGAAGAGAATTTTTAATTCACTTTTTCTTTCTCTTCTAAATAACACTTATTCAGTCATTATTATCACCACTAATTATTGATTATTACTTCACTCCCATTCGTGTGAGTGTGTATTGAAAAAAAAAAAACTTTAAACAAAAACAACAACATTTAATATAAATCTCAGGACACGAAAATACTTCTGCGAATTTCTTTTGATTTATAAATGAAAAGAAAAAAAGAACGCAAGTAAGAAAATTACATTCGGTCGTGACCGAATCTTTTATACCCATCACAGTTAATCAAAAAAAAAAAAAAAAAAAAAAAAAAAAAAAAAAAAAAAAAAAAAAAAAAAAAAAAACAAAGCGAAAAGAACTGAACTTTCATACTCTGTATTGGGTAGGCGCGGCCGTTTTTTCCATTTTCACAATAAAAGTGGAAATTCATATAAGTAACAAGCAAAAAACATGATGTGCAAAACGCTTCACAGTTCTTATTACATAGGGGTGTGGGCGTTGTAGGCGTGTTTTTTGAAAAACTTTGGCCAGTTGCAAATTCCTTTGGAAGCTTGTAAGCGATATCTTCATCTTTGCGAACGGGAGAATGTTTACCACAGATACGACTGCTCAAACGGACAGATGGACAGATGAAAAGATAAACGCACGGACATAGGTAGGTACATTTCGAATTTCAAATTTGAAACTTGCCAAGAATTTATGTACTTTGTAGAGCTTTTGAAGCTCGATTTCGTATGTTATGGAGCTGAGCAGGCTTGACCGATTTTTTCCGTTTTTGTAGAGAGGTACTACTATTAGATAAGTGCAAGAACGTCCAATGCTTCTGTCAAATTTAATTTTTGCGGCTAGGAGAATATTTACAACGGACATTACACAGACAGACGAACGGACAACCAGACACGTTTAAATCGATTCAGAATTTGATGCTGCTCAGGAATATCAGGAATATACATCGTGGGGTATCCGAAGCTACCTGCTAAGCATTACAAAACGAATATAGACCCCATCCTATGGTGACGGTTTATACCCATCGATTATTTCGTCTCTAGCGTTAAAAATTCCAAATTTCTTATTCATGTTTTAAACCTAATAATAAATAAATTATTTAACGAAAAAAAAAGACGAGTGTCCAGTATGCGCTCTTCAGTAAATTTTAACAGCTTAGCACGCAAGTTCTCATTTAAGTGTAAACATGACCTTCGAGTTTAAAATATCGGCAACAGGAAAAGTTGCATCTATTCACGTGTTTCGTCGTTCATTGAACTAATTTCGCCGTAAAGCCTATAAAGTTTTCTTGTGATATTATCGCTATTTGATATTTGATTTCTTGCTATTGTCCTCGAATTCACTTACCCACGTTCGTAACGCTTTAGTTTTGATTAAAACGCACGTTTTACCTTTAATTACAACAACTTTATCAATTACAACAAACGTATCACTAAACGTATAATTTGCAACGGACTGTGTTTTTGAACAAGAGCATACTAGCTAGTGCTAGTAGATCAAAAAATCGACTAAGTATTCAGTTGAGTTTTTTTCAGTTCCTTTTTGCTTTCACCAAAAGTTTCGGGGGTATATTCATGTGATCAAGACGTTTGTAACGCCCAGAAGGAAACTTCAGAGATCCCGCGAAATATATATATTCTTGATCAGCATCCAATTCTGAATTGATTAAAACGTGTCCGGTTGTCCGTCTGCCCGTCCAAACATTCTCTTGGCCGTAAACATGAAGCCATCAACTTCAAATTTGGCAAAAACATTGGAAGTTCTTGCACGCAGATTGGCATTGAAAATGAGCCAAATCGATCGAAGGACACGCCCACACGTAAAGTGAGAGCACCTCTGTTTATCAAAAGGACTTAAAAGTCTGGTTTTTGATCATTACTCATGAACTATAGCAAGTAAAAGTACAAAAATTTGAAAGCGAATACAATGGGTGATGCTGTAGCATCTGAACAAAAATGACAAGACCTAACCAATATTACAATAACAAGATAACAAGTTTCAAAAACTCCTTAAAGTATATAAATTCTTCGCCAGTTTCAAATTCGGAGTGCACTCGAACATGTCAGTCTATTCGTCTGTCCATCTGTCCGTCTGCTTAACGAAAATGAAGATATCGCCTAAAAATTTCCCAAAAAAAAAATTTGGAAGTGACCTCGATTTTTCAAAGAACACGCCTACAACACCCACATGTCTATGCGACAGAAACTTTTATTTTGAAAATAAAAAAAAACAAACGCGCCCACTCGATATTAGGAAGCATTAAAATTTAGTTTTTGTTACTACTTTTTTATGTAATTTGGATAACAGCGATGTGCATGGGACTCGGTCACGACGAAATATAAATTTCCTCCCCGTTGTTATTTTAGCGTTGATGAGATAAAAAGTTGATTAACTGTAGTTTTTGATAAAAATTAATTTTTCGATCGTTATTATTAATGCTTGAACATATTTTTAATTTCAAATTAAATTTGTTTTGTTTTTTTTTTTTTTTTTTTACTTTAAAAGTAAATTTGAAACGAACTTTCAGCTATAGTAAGACTTTACAACTTCTGAAGGTCTTAAGATCAAATCTTACTTTGTTTCGATATAATGCGGATCAAATCGTCTTGATTTGTATTGAAACCAAGTTTAAATTAATTCATTCCCTATTATATCTTAGTAAGTAAATAAGTAAATAAAAAAGTTTCGTGTAACAAGATTTCGATTCAGTGCGGCACGAATTAACCGCATTATGCGACAGGTGTCAGTATGTACTTCATGTAATCTCTAAGCTATACTTCCGTAACATTTTGCTACCTACTCTGTAACAAAAGTTAATAAAATAGATTTTATTTGAGAGGGAAAAAGTCAAAGCATGCAAACACAATGCGTAGTTAACGCATTCTCTTACACTAATGGTGACTGAAAACAAGTAAAGGAACTACAGACACCATAGACAATGTAAAATATTGAAAAATTATTTTTGTTAATTCCGTTCGGTTCAATAGAATAATTGCTTTACTTTTAAGACAGAACTTTCAGACTCCGATAACTTTTTAACTGACATCTACCATATGCTACGATTTTTCTTTCGAAAGGTTTTTTGCAAGCTTTCCAGCAAATTATTGTTCATTTTTAATCACTTTAACTGACAAATAAATAAAGTGTCGATGGACCTTATCAACCGATTAACAATTTTTGCGTCGGGTACAACGAAAAAGAATCCGTTGTGCTTGTTGTGCTGAGTGTAGCCAGCGAAATAATGAAAATAATATTATCTCGTATATATAAGTAAATAAAATTTTGATATAAAAGGGAAATGAAAAAAACGTATTATTCATTCATTCATTCATTCATTCATCCATTCATTCATTCATTCATTCATTCATTTTTGTTATTTCCCATTTGCTATAGTAATTCCTCTACAGCTACAGTGTTGCAAATGATTACATGTTTTAGTACAAGTTCCGTCAATAGTAGAACAGCAACCGTCAACTAATCTGATAAACGATTGGACCGTAACGATAGTAATTGTTCTCTGTCGCTGTTGGCAGCCTTTTATTAATTCGCGACTGATATTAACGCTAGCATATGACTCGACAGCTACTTTTTTATAATTGGCCATCATTGTCGACCGACGCATATACAAGTATGCAAAGAATTATATTTTTGCGTAGGCTTTGCTAAACTCCCAGAAGGTAACAACTATGAAATAACCTCGCATTGATCTTATGTAAGGTATTAGTTGAAACTCAACGCACAAAAGCTGAAAACCGAATACTTTTACAGAAGTAGTTCTTTTTTTTTTCTTTTTTTTTCTTTTTTTTTGTTACATTATTATACCTTTTAAACGACTCTGAACGTCTGTATGATAGAATCTTAATCTACGAAAAATTTACGGCGCAATCCTTAGAAAATCTAGGCGTTTTCGTGAACATAGCAAAACATAAATTCATAATTGCACATATATCCAAACTAATAGGAAACATCCAGTTCAGAGCTTTCTTCTTTCCAGCGGACATTAAAATATTTAAACTATTTTCGACTTATTACATATGTATTGTAACGTCCAGATATGCGCATGAAATGCTCGCTAAACGTTCACTCAATATTCTAGGTTAAGTTTTATTTTTGGTCAGTCCATAAAGAAACAACTCACTCAAAGTTACTGCGAAAATTGAAGAGTAATTTGAAGGTCTTCACAAATTGGCCCAAAAAAAAGTCACTGCGGGAATTGAAGAAGGTCTTCACAAATCGGTCCAAAAAAAAAAAAAATAGGCAAAGACATACTAGAAGAAGTATTCGATAGATTGTACAACTCTTGAAGGATGAGTTGAGTCGAGTACTCCAAGGAAAAATATAATTTTTTTTACTTAGCCAAGCATGGCTCAACTATTATTCCCTGCATAAGGGATTAATGTAACGAACTTCGAAAGCAGTAATGCATCTTTGTCAAGAGCCCTTCTTTAAAAGGCTAGTGTGCTCACGAGGCGTCGCAAGCTTAGCTAATGCCATGGACATAGGTACGCATATTTGTTTGTATATCCTTTGCAAATGTATATAATTTTGAATGGTAATGGAAAACAAGTTATATTACTTGACTTGGAAAGACATCGACAACTTTTTGAATAGTCGACTACCCATCGGCCATTTCCATTCAAAATAAGAACAGGGTGTGTCGCTAAACCATCGAAATTACACGAAATTTTTACAAACTCTCTCTCTCTGAAGTATGGCACAAGTAATGTGTTTTCTTCTTTTCTTTTTTTTTCTTATTGGGGCCATTTATGTGTTGGTCAACCAAATGAAAATGCTTTTGGCCTTTGGAAGCTCATGATGGCATTTGAATATCTCACAATAATGTGTTATATGTTACATGTTGTGGTGTCACAAACACGATTACATATTTAGTATATTTGCAAATCGAGTGAGAAGCATAAAAATTACCTTTTCATGATATTTGCGCATACTTCATATTTCAAGTTGCCCAACAGGTTCGCAAATATAGTTTAGTAGATGCAATATACTTTTCACACTAAGTGGTCCAAGTTAAATATATCTTTTCCACTCACAAACTCATGTATTTCCATTTATTTTATGGGCACATATACGACAAAAATTATTTACTCCTTAAAGTTTTTTAAGTTTTAAATTTAATGATCGCCGGAAGCTTTGGTAATACAGCCGCACGCTACCCGTCTTACACACATAACATAGCATTCTCCTGATTCGCAATTTATGATTTGGTCGCGGAAACAGCTTAGACTTGCTTTTCGTTTTTGTATTTTTATTCTCGTTTTTGTTCTCTTTTCTTTGTTTTTTATTTTTATGGCCATCAAAGAAACTTAACAAACTCCCTGAGCGCAATAGGACAGCAATTCGTCGCAGCAGTCAGCATAAAGTATATGTGCATGCGTGTGTTATAAAACACATTACCATTAAATGTATACTTTTCTTTTGATTTGCAGATAACTATCGATAGCATAGAAACTGTTGCCCACTGCAGCAGGCATAAAACGTAATCACAACATTTAATGAAATAAAACAGTAGCAAGTTAATAGCAATTAAATAACTGCTTTACAGCGCTTAATTTTCGCGTGTTTGCAATACATTCGGTGAGGTTATAAAGAGCCCGTTTATTGCTTTCGTAAAATGAAATGGCATCATAATCACACTGCCGTTTATTTTTTTTCCTTCTTTTTTCTTCTTTTCTTTTCTTTTCTTTTCCTCAGTAAAGACGGAAAAATAAGATATAAATGACGTAGACATGTACTTATACATATGGCTTTAGGCTGAGTCCATGTGTGGGGAAGTCTTGAAAATATAATCTTATAATATACCCGTTAGCGTCGCGCCAGATCGCTGAATCTTTCGCGAGATCATCGTATTGGCTGTCATGTTGACGTAGATGATGCATTAACATGCAAGAGTGCCAGCATATAAAAATAAAAACCACCCGGCAGCATAGCACCGTTATATTAGTAAATATGAAAAAAAAGCTCCATACTATTGGGAAGGATAGGGGAAGTTAGTTAGTACTTTATGTTGAAATTCGCTTAGCCCCTCTAGTCCTATACTATTGGGAAGGATAGAGCGAAGTTAGTTAGCACTTTATGTTCAAATTCGCTTAGCCGCTCTAGTGCTAGACTATTAAGAAGGTTAGGGTGAGGTTAGTTAGTACTTTATGTTTAAATTCGCTTAGCCGCTCTAGCCCTAGACTATTAGCAACGTTAGGGTGAAGTTAGTTAGTCCTTTAATTTCAAATCCGCATAGCCGCTCTAGTCCTACACTATTGGGAAGGATAAGGTGGGCTTAGTCAGTCCTTTATGTTCAAATTCTTTTAGACCATCCAGTCCTATACTATTGGGAAGGATAGGGTGAAGTTAGTTAGTACTTTATGTTCAAATTCGCTTAGCCGCTCTAGTCCTAGACTATTAGGAAGGTTAGGGTGAAGTTAGTCAGTCCTTTCTGTTCAAATTCGTTTAGCCGCTCTTGTCCTAGACTATTAGGAAAATTAGGGCGAAGTTAGTTAGCACTTTATGTTCAAATCCGCATAGCCGCTCTAGTCCTACACTATTAAGAAGGTTAGGGTGAGGTTAGTTAGTACTTTATGTTTAAATTCGCTTAGCCGCTCTAGCCCTAGACTATTAGGAAGGCTAGGGTGAAGTTAGTTAGCCCTTTATGTTCAAATTCGCTTAGTCGCTCTAGTCCTAGACTATTAGGAAGGTTAGGGTGAAGTTAGTCAGTCCTTTATGTTCAAATTCGCTTAGCCGCTCTAGTCCTAGACTATCAGGAAGGTTAGGGTGAGGTTAGTCAGTCCTTTATGTTCAAATTCGCTTAGCCCCCCAGTCCTATACTATTGGGAAGGATAGGGTGAAGTTAGTTAGCACTTTATGTTCAAATTCATTTAGTCGCTTGACTGCCCTTACGTGATTGTCCTTACGTTTTACTCTTTTTCTTTCCACAGCCATTGTTCAAGATTCTTCCAACGTAGAGCATGTTCTTAGCAGAACTATAAAAACTTCTGAAAGCACACACAGTTTAAATTCATTTTTGTTAGCTTTCATTCATAATCTTTTTATTGCTCTCAGTCGAAATATTTGAAACGTGTACGACTTTTCCTCATGTATGTTGTTGTATATTGTTGTATATTGTTTATTTATATTTTAATATATTTTTTCAACCTATCGCATTAACATAAGAAAGAATTGTTGCCGCACGGCGTAATGAATAACGGAAATTATTTATTTGAAAGGGGTAGGTGTTGCTAAGCGAATTTCTTAAGAGATTCTGAAAGCAGGATTATATACCGCTGGCTTTGTTAATTAATTCCTGCGAAGACCTTTTTAAGTCCAAGGATCATACCGGAATAACCGACACTTTTCTTTCGCTGATAGTAAAGATATTTTTGAAATTTCCCTTAAATAAAATCTTCTTAAATATTCGTCATGGATCAATAAAACAATTTGGGCGTAGTTAACATGAAATTCTAAAATTTATGCACTCACGTGTAGGTAACGACACCAGAATGCTAAGCTTTTGCTTAGCACATGGTAACGTCCTACAGTCAGTTACCGCATCTTGGTGAGGACATTCATCTATTTTTTTCGAAAGAGAACCGGAAGAGACCTTATAGTCTTATTAGCACCACAAATCTACTTTAATTTTACTTGATCTTAATAAATAGCTAAAAAAATTGTAATTTTTTTTAGTGATTAATTATCGATTAATTAACCTAAGTTTAATTTGAAACGTTACTCCAGGCAATTACTTAGATTTGATTTTATTCTCTGAGCTAAACTAAAGCGATTCTATAAATTTGTCAAGATCTAAAAGAGAAATGAATTCGTTTGCAGCGTTTATATCTTTGACACCTGATGCTCTTCTTTTTTTTTTCTTGGTTGAAACAACTCTATATAAAGTCAGTCAGCTGCCTTTATAATTTAATTAACACATGACCATGTGCCTATAATCCTGTCTTCTTTTTTGCAGGTTTTTAAAATTTATTTTATTTTGAATAATGAATAAATAAAATATAGTTGATGCGATATTGAGTTTTGTACTGTCTACTGGCACTTGTGGTGCATCGCCGTTTATTGCTGATTAAATAACAGAATTTTCTTTTGGCCTTTTTTAATTAGCTCTTGCTACTGTCTCGTGTTATTGCTAGTACAACCCCATTGGGTAAACCATCACTTCATCACTTCATCACTTCATTCTCGCTGATGTTTTAGGGACACATCTTGTTTCGCTTCAAGATCAACAATCACTTGTGATGCTTGCATCAAATGTTATAAAAATGAAATCACTCAGGTCAAGTGCATAATGATGTTTGTGGCTTGATGAACTGACTTAATGACCTCACTAAGTCTAAGTTTGTGCCGGTACACCGCGCCAGCCGCATGTCGAACGAAAGGTGTTGATGGTCCGATAATGAGTCCCCCGCCGGTCACATACCATCACGCGATAGAGAAGCTTAGATAGAAACAGACGAGATTAAGAGCTAACACCTCCTGCTATAATTTCTAAAAGTGGGTTCCCTACCTCGATTTAGAATAATCTCACTCTTTTCTAAGAAGTATTTAAGAAGGCACTCTCTAAGGCACTTTCTAAGAAGTATTGAAGAAGGCACTCATCTCCTGGATTTTCATTTAACTGCCCCACATAGTGTGAGGGACGTTTAAAATTTAAAGCCATTGGTAATGGTTTGTGTACGGGGAGGATTGAATTGTCTATTGTGACCGAGGAAATCAATACTTGTTGCTCCAAAAGCACACGAATTAATTCCTGCTTATATCATTAATATGCGGCATGGAATACAAAACAAGGACAAACAACAAGAAAACTTAGCTGCTCTCCTGTTACCTTTTTCGTTGTTTGAGTTCGATTCTGGCAATTTTGTTGTTTTTTCTTGCACTCTGTGCTTTTTTCTTCTTTTGATTGTTTTTTTGCCTCTAATGTCTGTTGAGAGATAGCAGGCAATGGATGATTATCGGTCTGATTTACTATTGACTGTTGGCCGATGGTTGATTACGATCTTGAGAAGAATGTTAAAACAATGCTTGGCCTTACTTTCCTTTGCTTTTCCATTGCTTTTCTTTTACAATTATTTTAATATTTTCAATTAGTTTCGGGTTCTGTTAAAGTTCACATTTAATGCTGATGTTAAAGTCCTTTCAGGAATTGAATACTGGAGAGGTTGTTATTATTGTTGTAACTTCTGCTTCTGTCGTTCTACTCACATTTACTTTTAATAATTTTAATATTATTTCTTAAGTTTGTTGCGTTATTGGTTATGTCGTCTTCTTAAAATGATGTTCATTGATGGGAGGAACTCAACAAATTCCCTAAAATCTCAACAGCACAAGTTCTCAATGGCGTTCACATACACTATCACAAAAATTTATTTTTACTTTTCTTATTTTGCAATCTAGAATCGTTTATGTTTAAAAAAACAATATAAAAAGTAATGTCTTTTTCAGTTATGAGAATCCCTCTCAAGCAACGACAGAATTAGCGTATCTTCAGTGATCGAAAAAAATGCAAAGCTCAGAACATATGTTTTTATTTTTATACATTCCGCTACTGGCACGCTTTACTTCTGTACATTCTGAAACTGGCACGCCTTATTTTTGTACATTCTGCAACTGGCACGCTTTATTTTTATACATTTCGCAACTGGCACGCTTTACTTCTGTACATTCTGCAACTGGCACGCCTTATTTTTATACATTGCGCAACTGGCACGCTTTATTTTTATACATTCTGCAACTGGCACGCTTTATTTTTACACATTCTGCACCTGGCAAGCTTTACTTCTGTACATTCTGCAACTGGCACGCTTTATTTTTATACATTCCGCAACTGGCACGCTTTATTTTTATACATTCCGCAACTAGCACGCTTTACTTCTGTACATTCTGCAACTGGCATGCTTTCCTTCTGTACATTCTGCAACTGGCACGCTTTAATTTTATATATTCTGCAACTGGCACGCTTTACTTCTGTACATTTTGCAAGTGTTTTTCATACGAACTCAATTGGCACGCTATTCAATTATATTAAAATATGACCACTTGGAGACTGCGAGACACACACTCTTGAAAACTTCGAAGTTTCGTCTCGATATATTGCATAATGTTGATAAGATGCACTTTTTTGTCCGGCAGAGATATGTAACAAGCGACAAATTTCTAAATAGCGTTTCGTAAGTTATCTCAATTCTTTTCCTTTTTTTTTTTAATATCTTGTTAACGTCAGTTGCTGTTAAACGGATCATTGACAGGCCGAATCGCCACTTTATACGAGTAATTTATGAATCGAAAACTTTATAAAGGATACTCCTATACTTATTTTTTGTATATTTTATTTAGACAAAAAACTCAAAAACTAATTACTCCAAAAAACCATTTCCACCAACATATTTATAAAGTACCAAGTAACCTACAGAAGCTGAATGCTTAGCTGGCCACATGTCCGGTATTCTTCCACACAGCTGCGGAAGATTCTTCCTCTGATGCGTTCTTACTGGCCT
>KK502690.1:118234-138052 GCA_000688735.1 Glossina austeni
CGAATTCTTAAAAGTTCCACCGAATTCTTAAAAGTTCCACCGAATTCTTAAAAGTTCCACCGAATGCTTAAAAGTTTCACCGAATTCTTAAAAGTTTCGAAGGATTCTTAAAAGTTCCATCCGATTCTTAAAAGTTCCAACAATTGCTCAACTCCTATATATGTAGCAGAGCATCTCTTAGATATTGCTAGAGAAACAAGCTGAATCTCTCAAGCTGTATCACCTCCTTAATAAGAGAGGCCTTAGCGGCCTGGGACTCACACGAACAAGAACGTTTGGTATATCGATTTGGATAAAACAAGACTGAATATCTTAGATACGTTTACCTTCTCGGCACTAGAATGGAAATGAAGATGACATGACTATAACAGATCAGTTATCGTGTTCGTCTATCAATCTTACTCTACAGCAATCCTCTTAAAACTGACGAGATCTTGTTCTCCGAAATTTACAATTGTATCCAAAATCTCTTAATAATCCACACAGTTTGTGAGTACCTTGATCGTTTTCCATTTCCAACCATCACATATTCGATCCAGTCAGTAAAATAAAACATTCTAAAAGTGCGCTCATAAAAAAGCGTGCTCAGTATCTGTAGCTTGAAGCAAGTTTGCAATTATATCAGAATAAGTAGAGTGTGAGGAATTTTTTCATTAGATCCAATAAACCATAATAACAACTAAACAAATGGTTTTCTAGAGCCTACGGCCCGTAAATTTTTAAAATATTTCGATGAAATTCGGTACACTTAAGTGAAATCTGCAAAAGCTCAGGCATTTTATATCCCTTCCTTAGCTATATATAACTAGATTTAGGGTAAGTCTTATAATGCTTGCATATGCATGGATTAAAAATGAATATATTTCCATCACTCCAGTGTTCAAAGTGTGGATCAGTTTTTCATCCTGAATGTTTAGATGCCCGCCAAACTAAGTGTCCTAAGTGTAAGACGCAGCAGGCGAGAGAAAATTTATTAGCCGAAGAAAGTCTAACTTAACATGCACTACATCAACACTACCCCGTGCGTAATCACTTTATTCATTGTTATTAATGAAATAGTTCTTGAACAGTTCTTAAGAGTTCCAATGAATAGTTCTTCTAAGGCAGTTTTGCTTTGATTTTGTACTACTTCTTGTTTCTCGTTATAAATCTTAATATTGTTAACGAGTTCATTGCCAAAAAAGATCTTCTAAACGGGTATCACTTTTTTCCAACTGCAGTTCATTGCCGGATTTGCCCTATCAAAGGCAATTTGAAAAATTAATATTAATTATAAATAATAAAAGATCAACTTTTACTTTTAGCAGGAGATGGGTACGTTAAGTTCACTATACTATATTGAAGACTATATTCCTTGGAAATCCAAAATCCTTATCAACTTCAGGATCTCCTATAAATATCATCATGGATACGTATTACAGATCGTGTGTAGTGCTTGTAACAAATTTTCACGTGCAACAGCACAAGTTTGGCATAATAATTATACTGAAATAATCGATTCTGCTAAACCTTACGTAAATTAGATTTCAATATCAATAGTCAGAGTATTAAAGAAAACAAAATTAATTAGGATAAGTGGTCGAATAATTGTTTATTTATTTATTTTAATACGATTCGCATCAATTACTTTTATCATTAATATCGAATATATCAGCATTTTGATAACGTTGTTGAGTCTTCTTCATCATTTCCAATTTCTTCTTCTCGGATGAGCTTAATGTTGTGGCCGTAATAGAATCTTGACAACCGAAACCTTTAGTGCCGGTATTGCATTCGACATTGATCTAAAATGAAAACGTACTCACTCTCATTGCGAAATACGAAACGAAATACGTATAAAAGTATAACATACGGGCTCAAGAAGACCAGTAGTAGTCTTGCCTAACGCTTCTCCTTTACTCCAACCAAGTTTCGAAAGAATTTTGAATCCTTTATTGTCACTAGGGATCTCGCTACAATAATCAAATACACTTTAGCATTGCTTTTGAAATTGTCAAGGAAAAGAACCCTTACGTGTCCACAGAGGCTGCTTGAGTTTTCTCTTTATCCGTACTACTGCCAACCTGTAAACGTCTCGTGGCAGCTCTGTCATTATAATTGTTGGAAGTTTGTTGCTTGGCATCAACAAATTCTAAAAAGACATAATAGGGGTAATGCTGCGCCTTTCCAATAAAAGCCTTGCCGTTTATCGCATCGCTTACTTTCATTCTCTAAGCCATACTTTTTCTGTAGTTTCTTTAGTTGTTCTTTATGTGAGAGGACAACAGCAGAACCGGTAGATGTTTCACGTGATGAATCGATTAGCAAACCAGGTTCGCATAATCCACAAGTACTGTTACCTTCGTGCACATGGCACAACAGTTTAGTTTGACCAATTTGCAAAACACTCCCGTGAACTAAAAAATGACAATCACTTTCAGATTTAGATACAGACATGCGTTGGCCATTTAATAGAGTTCCATTGCGCGAGCCCAAGTCGACGCATTTATAAACCGATTTTTTTGTATCGTATATAAATTTCAGGTGATACTTAATTAAAAAACAACAAAGATTATAAAAACTCAGAAGAGATTTCAATTGGCTCACTTTAGAAACATTGACATCAGGTATAATAACATCGTGGTTACCTTCTCGTCCCAAACTGCCTCCTTTATAAGTAATAATACTTAAACTACCCACCTTTAGATCTTCCAGATTAGTCTCCTGGACAATTATACGTAAAGAAGGCGGATATTTTTTTGCAATATCTACAAAATAAAATAAAATTACTTTCTTAAAGTTGACAAAGTTGACATTGTGCCAAAAGCCATGTTAAGTTTGCACGCAAGAACACGAATTTCTTTTCATTACAGTGAAATGTCCAAAATCATACCTTGGAAACGGCCACCGCCCTTAAAAACTGGTACCTTTTGTTTGTCTTCTTCTGAGTTAGTATCGCTGTTATCGTTGACGCCGCTACTGCTCGATGTTGACAATTCGCCGTCTTCAATATCCGCTTTAGCTTTTTTATCGCTCTCAATGTCACTGCCAGAAATTGAACGTTTGCGAGAATGCTTACGCTTTTTAGACTTTGCACTTCCTTTATGCTCTGCGGTCGTCCTGCCTTTCCTCTGTTTATGCTGTTCTTTTTCTCTTTTTTCCAGCTCTTTTTCCTCACGTAATATTTTAAGCTTCTGTTGGTCAGTTACCACACCAAACTCGTCAAATATTACCTCGTCATCGTCCTGCAACTGTAGAAAAGAAATCCGCGTTTTCATCGAACATTCTGGCCTTTATTCTTACCTAATGCATTTTTACGTATTCGACTTATATAAAGTTTTGAAAAACGATTTAAAAGTAAATTATTTACGTAATTGTCACTGGTGATGTCCTAAAAAAAAAAAAAGATCACATTACATAATAAGAAAGATTACATTATTCGATATTGTAAGGCGAACCTTTGTTTTAGTAGGTTGAACCTGGACTTGCGAATGAAATTCATAAGAATTTTTCTCATCATTGAAACGATAATAGCATCCTGTGTTACCATCATAATACAATCCGTACTCCTATGGAATATCAGTTATTTACATCAACTCTGACACTCATTTAAATGGCTATCGTATTTATCGTAATTACCGCGTTATAATAATACCCAGAATTTTGATCATAATATAATCCCGATGTTGGCTCGTAAACAAAGTTGCTGATATTTTGAGCATTTTGGGCTGCTTGACGCATCTCATCCACAAAAGTAAAGGCATCATTAGCTGAAACTATTAAAAATTATAGACTTTAGTTAGCAATCCCTGAAACTATTAAATATTATAGACTTTAGTTAGCTATCCCTGAAACTATTAAATATTATAGACTTTAGTTAGCAATCCCTAAATCTGCTTTGCTATTGAACGAAACCATAACGAAAATCAAACTGATTGAAGATATTTTTATACGCGGTTCAAAAAGTTCCTAGAGATCTTTCTTTCGAATTTAAATTCTATTTATGTGGCTATGCAGCAGAATATATTCAAGGTTTGGCTAACGACAAAACATGATCGAAAACTTAGCTCTGGGCGTCTAATGGAGACTTTCAACGCATTACCTCATTACGTGTAGTCGTTCCGAAGGGGGAATTGTGATTAATAGTGCTCATAAATAGATGCTCACAATAGAATTCCTGAAGAAGAAATTCCTGAAGAGAAAGAAGTAAAACATTATGGGCAAAGCTGACAACTAATAGGCTTCGGCTGATAAAATTTCGCATTTGTTTTCTTGATAAATGAACGAAAATTATACTCTGGACAATTACACATTATTCTTGCTTTATGTTGGTTAAACAATACGAAAAAATATCTTATTGGTGCAGGAAATCTTTTTGTGAAGTTGCTATTACAACCTTTCCACATGAAGAACTACTTTCCATAGAAGAGGTTTTGTGAAATATTGGCCCATCTGATTCCAAATTATTCACATTAGTTTAATGGGCTGAATTTTTGAATATTTTAAATTTTTGCATAAATCTTATCTATATAAGGAATGATCGTAAAGGTGGTCTGATCGAAACCATTTTCAATATTATTTGTCTTTGCGCCCAAAGACTTCAATAGAACAAAATTCGTCGAAATATTTTAAAAATTTGCGACCCGTAGATTGAATACAGAAATTTTGGGGCGAAAATAAGATAAAATGCATCGGTATGCCAAAATAAAGCTGAGTCTATATGAAAAAAATTTTCTTCAAAAACTTAATATGCCATGTACCATACCGTGGTGTAAGATATTAAGAACAAAATTTTGTAAGAACTTACTTTCATTCGGATCACTTGTTTCGTTTAAATGCTTATTTTGACCTTCGTCTTTCTTGCTTTGTTCCTGTGTAGTCACTTCTTCTTCGAGTAAATGGCTTTGATCTGTTTGATTTTGTACAATTGTTGGCGAATTTTGAAAATCGTCAACCTGCTTTTGCTAAAGAAAAAAATTTAAGAAGGACTTGCGAATTTCTAAAGTGAAACTTACCAATTTTTTCGTCTTGGCTTTGTATTTTTTTAATTTTCTTTCATTCCGGTTGAGCAGATTGTGCAGACGTTCTATATATTGAAATAATTTGTCTTCTTCCAACTGCCTCAATTCCCTGATGCTTTTTTGTATAAATCGTTTAGATTTCAATGATTTTTCGCATTTTTCACTATTTTCAGTTTCACTGCTAGACATTGTTTCGGAAAACCACACAAAATCCAATCATCTTGAATTACATTCATGGTAAATTCATATTCCACAATAGGGTTACCAAAATACTTTAATTGGTACGGTTACGAAGATGTAGGAATTGGTATTAAGAGAGACTTTTGCATCAGCATTGAGTATAAACCAAGCAAAGTTACCGCAAATGCTCTTTAAGAGTTGCATTTGTTCAAAAACGGCGGCAGAAGAAAATTATTAACGGCTCTAAGACAAGAAACTATTAAGTCAAGTATTTAAAAAAATATAAAATATGTCCAAAATTAAATTTGCGAATTATGAAGAGAAAAAAAAAATTGGGGAAAGTAAGTACAATTTTTTTCTTAAATGTCGACCTAAATTAATTAATTCATTAATATTTGGTTATAAACGTAAGTATTTTTCTTTCGATATAGAGTTTCACATATGTGTCTTGAACCCATATTGATTTCCATGCATACGCCTCCTTTTAATGTAGAAATTTTAGTACACATAATTTTTTTGAAGTCATTTTGTTTTGAAGCCATATCGCTGTGCTTCTTCTATTATTCAGCAAATTAATAACCGAAAATTCGCTGCGATGTGTAAGTATATGTAAATTGTCTCTTTTTGTACCGTTTTCAATCATTTTTATACATTTGTATTTAATTATTTATTTTTGGGTTCCATTCAGAAGCACCTTCACTTTTATAAGCCAGCAGAAATATGATTCAATTGAAAATCGAGAAAAGTTTACGAAAGGAAACACTACGTAAGGATATACCCATCACTGTATGCCTTTATACATACCAAAAATTTCTTGTCATGTTCGACTTTGTAATTATGAACCAAATTTTATAAAGTTTTTCCTTTTTTTTTTTATTATTTATTTAAGCACCACACATAACATAGGTGACATCAAGTTTTTTAAATTCAAAAAAGAAAAGCAAGAAATCTTATACACGAACATCCCTTATTTGTTTGCTAGTGGCTGCTTTCTCATTTTTTCCTGCGTTCGCCATTATCTGTCTCTCCACGTATAAGTTTGCAAATGGCTTGGCGAGCTTCGATTATCGTAATATTCGAACCAGTTGCATTAAGCAAAATCCACCCTTATATTACACAAACATGCTTTAGACTTTTCTCTCTTCATAATTCTTCTCTTTAATATCAATTGTTAGATTAAAGAATTATAAAAAGGAAATCATGTTAGCGATGCTCCGGTATTTCATGATTTATCACTCTTTCGCAAAGAAGGATGGCAAAAACAGACCTTAAACATTAAATATGTTAATATAATAAACATTATAAATATAATAGTAAATAATTTAATTTAAATTGTAAATGTCGCAGATATATAATTTCTTATTTCTACACCTATTCGCTTTTATTAGTTTCTACATAGAAAACTCAACAGCATCGAACGAATCAGCATATGCCTCAAACAGCGTCTTTGCCGTCGTACGTGATAGCCACTTTTGAAACTTTTTCCGAAACAAACTTTGTCCGAAATTTGCATATAACAATATATGCAATTTTCACAAATACAAGGTAGCACATTAACAAATCTTATCAGCAGTCCATAAACGAAAGTTGGCCTCAAAATTCGTCTCGTAACAAAGATTTGCGCTTAAAATGTTGTATATATAAAATTTATGAAGAAAATATTAAACACTTAGGCAATTTTGTTAAGACAATTTAGTAAATTAAAATTATAACAATATATGCCTATGTTTTGCTTCAATTGTTGTCACTTTACTATTTGAAACGATTAGAAACGAAACAGTTTGTCTTTGTGAAATTCGCTCTCGTGCATATTCAGGGCAAAGAGATTTAATCACATTTTAGTTGTATTGATATCACTGATTATGTTAAACGTGCTTTTGTGTATATTTTAAGACTATGGAAAAGACTGCGAAATTTGTGTTATTTTTTGTTATTTTTATTGCACCGCGATTCACAGAAGCGACTAAGTTAAACTATCCAAGAGTTCTGCTGCCTATATTCAGAGAAATATCCGTCAATTTTACCTTGGAAGCAACTGAAAAAGGCTGCTTTAAATGGTGAGTATTGATCTTTGTACTGTTGTTTAGCCGGCAAAATAACTGTGTAAAGAAGAAGAAGCAGAAAAACAAATACAACAACTATATTAAAATTGAGAAATAGCGCGTGCCAAAACTAAATCGCCTTTTCTATAAAATAAATCATATTTTTAACGTTAGACACTTATCAGAGGCTGCCTTGCTTGCCATATTTTCACATCGCTATAAATATCCTTACATTCTCCTAATGCATTCGACATATAATGGTCTCACTTCCTTTTTGATCTTACACATAAATATATATATGTATTATAAACCACCATACTCTATTATCTGAATATATCCCACGTAGTTTACTCCAACTCAATATCCAAAAAAAATATTAAAATTTCATTTATAGGACATCATCCAGACAAGATCTGATATTGATAACCCCACTTTACGAAGACGCTGAAAATGAATGTTCATATATGGCAGTGGTGACTGTATTGTCGCGAAACCCTCGGCGTAATACCGCCATAGTATTAGCGGAAAATTCAGCAACGGGCGATTCACTTCGCTGCGATGTAATACTCGATGTTATTGATAAACTGGGAGTAATTACAACCACCCGTCAGCTTTACCTTGAAGAGGCACCAGAGACTTTTGTTTTACGAGCTGAAGATTCTCAAGGCAATGCCTTTACTACTTTGGAGGGCGTGTCGTTCAATTGGTCAATATCGTCATTAAATAAAGACAATAAAGATTGGGTTCCCGCTTTAAGATTTTTAACTTTCGCCGAAAGTTCGTATCATGAAGTGCCGTCATCGTTAGAAAAATTCGAATCGAACGGGTTCAAAGGATACATGGTTCTTTTAGAGGGCATTAACACCGGTCCTGCAAAAGTAAGTGCCTTTAATTTAGAATAAAATATCTCTTACAGTTAAAGATACTTTTTTTAATTCGTTAGGTTACTGTGAATATGCCTTATCCAGAATATAGTCACGTGCCAATTATTGAAGTTCATATTAGCGTATTGGCTAACATTATTTTAGAACCATCCGATGTATTCGTTTTGGAAGGCGATAAAATAAATTTTCGAATATTACAATTAAAAATGGGCAGATTGACAGAGATATCTCTCAGCAATCAATATTTTATGGAAATTGATGACAACGAAGTCGCTAGTATAAGAGGTACAAGTGCTACAGCCCTTAAAATAGGTCGTACATCGGTTATTTTGCGTGATCGAAACGTGCCATACGGGGATGATTATTTCGATGATAGCCAGGTGATCAAGCCATCAGTACCTAGTGCACGAATTACTGTAGCAAATCCGAAAAAATTAAGTCTAAGTCTTCTACCGCATAATAACTGGATAACTGTGGAGGGCGAAAGACATGAAATAGCGCTGGATTTATACACTAAGTAGGTATTTAATATGAAAAAAAAAACGAAAGTTTACAATCATAGCATTTTGCAGAGACGATCAGAAGATTATGCTGGGCTCACGTTATACCACAAATACTGAATTAGATGAATCACTGTTTCGTGTCATTAAACGTAGTAGAAATGGTTCGCGTATATATGGCGAAGCCATGAGAGCAGGCGTCACGCCTGTTTATGGATCATTTAAAGAGGTTTGTTAAGTTAAATTTTTATGTTCTGTTTAATTTTGAAAAATTTTGCTCTTTGTCTATAGCTAACTGTACAAGCCGAACTACAAATATTTGGTGAATTGAAAATAAAGCCAGTCAAAGTCATACTGCCTTATGATCGGAACGTTATCAAAACGCAACGAATTCATTTCCAAGCACAAGGTGGTGATGGCTCCTACGTGTGGCTGTCTTTACAACCTCGCCTATTGCACATAAATCAGAATGGTTTGGCCACGACGGTGATAAGTGAAAGTGATAACAAACATTTTATGGATTCTCTTGACAGTAGGAATGCGATCGTCGCACATGCTCACGTTAAAGTCGCTTTAGCTAAAAATTCAAAACTTTCGCGCCAAGCGGATATATATTTCGTTCTACCCAGTAAGCTGGAAATACTGAAGTATAATTTTGAAACTGCTTTGAAAGATTTTGTAATATTGCACGTTGCTGTCTACGCGCAAATCAACGGGACTTTAGTGCCTTTCTCAAAATGTGAGAATCTCGTCTTTGATTATGAATTATCGAATCCGATATTTCAAGTGGATTACAATGCGGCTACAGTTGACATAACTCCGAATGCTTGTCAGGCTGTACATTTGCGTAGTTCAGCAGTTGGTTTTACGCATTTGCGTCTTTCGTATAAGTTCCGAGATAAAGTACTCAAGGACGAAGTCTCGCTTAGCGTGTTTGAGCCCTTGGGCGTTTTGTATCCCGTTGGTAATGAGATTATCCTCCCCATTGGAGCATCGTATAATATTATCTACACTAATGGTCCTCAACGTATTTATACTCTTGAAGCCGAGCTTACCAAAAGCAGCGAATACGACTTGAACGTTGCTCGTGTATCGGAAATTAATTTTGACACGCAAAATAATCTGTATGCTTACACGGTTCTTTGTCGAGAAGTTGGCAAAACTCCACTCACATTCAATATCTTTAATGCACTTTTTACATCAAGTTTCCAACCATATATATCTTCGGTCGTAACAATGATTCATTGTGTTAAGCCACGTTTCCTAAACCTTTACACTAGTGAACAGGTACGCTCGTCGTGTCCTTTAGAGATGAAAAGTTCTTTGCTTCAACTTAAAGAGCGTGATGATAAATTTGAAATAGAAATTGAAGTGCAAGATGTTAAAAATCGCAAATTATTGAATATTACATCGCTCCTCATTCATTGGGAGTTTGCAGGAGGCGACCAAAGATATCAAGTCGGGACCATAATGCATAACCGTCACACGGAAGAAGAGATACACGAGGGTATCCGTTTGCCGGGCAAGGATATACTAGTTGCCAACTTGAACCAAGTGACTCCAAATTTCCGCATTAAAGGCACGGTTACAAATTATGACGAGTTAATCTTAAGAAAAGAACACATATATTCAGAAGAACCACCGTTTGGCATTAAAAACGTAAGAAAAAGTATTCGCGATTGATTAATTAAATCTTTCAAATAAAAATCAACATTTGTTTCTAAACGCAGCCAAAAACTGGAGAAATCCTAACACCGATTATCGAAAATGAAATTCGTTTTATGACAGTTAATACTACCTTCTTCAGTAGCGATCATATCAGTGTGTTTTTGGCAAAGAACCGACGTGAACGTGTACCCATGACGCAAGGAAGCGGTTTTTACGAGTTTCATCTAACCGATCCCAGCATTGCTCAAGTGGACTTCGACATCAAAGAAAGGACACTTGTTATTACACCTTTGCACATTGGGCACGTAAGTAATCTGATTAGATAAATACGGCATCTGTCGTAAATACACTTTTTTCAACAGACTCGTTTGGAACTGGTGGATCGGTGTTTGACCAATGAACCTGCCTATTTGTCCATTTCGGTGGTCAGTATTGGCGAAATACGTGTACGAGCGCCAGACCGTGTAGAGCGAACGAAATCTATAACAGCCATTATTCAATTATATGATACTTACGATAATTTGATACGCGTCGATCCTTTTAATTTGCAAATGTATGAATTGTCCCAAGAAATTTTTAATGCAAACATATTAAGCATCCAACTGGGAGATCAAAACAATTTAGATGTTGGCGAAATAAGGTTAAATTTAAAGACTAATATTATTAGCTTTTCCTCACATTTTTTCATTAAATTGCTTTCTTAAAAGATATATAATAACAGCGAATAATTTGGGTGAAGCAAAAATTGTATTCAGTGCTTGTAGCGGTGATATGCTAGTATCCAGCGAACCCATCGACATACAAGTGAGTAGTTGCGTCACATATTAAAAAGAATTTACCCAAGAACTCATTATGAGCTTCGTTCCCCAGGTATTTCCTCCATTAAGATTGTATCCACGCAACTCTACGCTGGTAGTTGGTTCAAATATGCAAATTTATTATCAGGGTGGACCGCAACCGGATGTAAACATTGTCTACCATGTGCATGACCATAAAGTTATATGTAAGTATACAGATTATTTAATTTCTTTGATGTCATAGTTTTGATGAACTTAGCAATGGACTCTGCTCTTGTAACGGCCCATAAATTGGGGGAAACGAAGATTACTGGTAAATGCATTGTAAGAAATCCTAGCAATGATAAGGATGAGGTAATATCAGAGGATACGCTTGAGATACATGTTGTGCCTTTAGTCAACATACAAATAAAGACACCGTTAGTTAGAATACGTAGTGGTGCAATAATGCCCGCGGCTATATGGGGTAAGTGCAAAGAAAGCCTTAATAAATCCTGTTATTCATTCAAAGATGTACTTTTGTAAAAGGGATGCCGAATTTGTCGCCTATGATATTGGGAACCTTGGCCAACATGCATATAGTCTGGTCTACAGATCAACCGGATATTATTGAAATTTATAATATTTTTGCTGATGCAGGTAAGAAATTAATAAAATCTTTACTTTTTTTCTACATGGGTGAAGATACAGTGTCTGCGTGAAAACTATGCTAACGGTACTCACAATATGCCCATATAGTATATAATATATGTTTTTTGATGAGCCTGAAAGATTAAGTCTTACCTCAGGAACAGATACGAGACATACAAATTCTTCCTGTAAAATTGTTTTGCTTATATTTTTATCAATTTTTTTTTCCCTTTATCCCCAAAACAGGTATTAACTATGATGATACGAATTTGGTAACTGCACGCCTGAAAGCTTTAAACCCTGGGAAAGCTAAAGTCTTAGCATCTGTAATACTCCCGGGAGGACAAAAGATTTCGACGTCTGTTGAAGTTGTTGGTAAATTTCTTCTATTATTCATTCAGAATATAATTACATTTTAGGAGCTTTTAAGACTGTGTTGGATAATCCCTCGATCTATCCGTGACCAATTACCATTTTCAGATTTTAGAATTTAGCGTGTGAAGTTGAGAAATTTTGATGCTTTCCAAGACAAGTCAAAAACAAGGAGTACTTGCAGAAAGATGAATCAAACATTTCTAAATATTTAAAGATTATTAAAGACGATTGACAAACAAAGTACTGTATGGAGTTGCGAGATGCTGAAAGTCGTTTTTTTCGGAAGTGCGTTGTAACGCAAACGTTGAGCAAACAAATCATGACAGTGACCACTAATTTCGTCGACAAAGCTGAATATTTAAAACCCCAAATTCAGCCTTCGAGTTCAGCGAGCCGGGGGTAGTGCATCGTTACGGGAACACCGTAACAACAATTGATACAACCTTAAAAACATGGGACAACCTTAAAAAACAATAAAAATTTTGCAGACAAAACAGACAGTGAAAAGCTATTATTGGGTGGTTTTTTAGCATGGGGCCGATGGACTCCAGGACAGCTTACCACGCTTATTGCATTCTCAAGTTTTAGTTAGTTTAGTTATCACCTATCTCTTTGATTCTCTTATGAACATTTCGTGTATAGTCTCAGGGCGACTTTATACGCTACTAAAAAGATGGAAGAGTTTCTTAGAAAACATGCAGTTTTACCAAAAAAAAACAAAAAAAAAACTAAAATGTGATTATATTCCCAGTAGCTTTAGCTAACCATGTTTTGTAATTTATTTTTTAGTTTTCAAAATTCT
This sequence comes from Glossina austeni, assembly GCA_000688735.1. Classification (NCBI taxonomy): domain Eukaryota; kingdom Metazoa; phylum Arthropoda; class Insecta; order Diptera; family Glossinidae; genus Glossina; species Glossina austeni. Next base: position 131,113 of record KK502690.1, read on the forward strand.
GGAACTTGAATCACCTAAACTAATAACTACAGACAGTATTTTACTGCCACCGCGTGCTACTGTACAGCTAAAGACAAACCTCGATGATGCCGTTTTTCGTTTATCAAGCGAAAGCAATTCTGTTGTTCACGTTAGCTCTGACGGGATTATACGTTCTCAGGATGTCCTTGGTCGCGATCTAATAATTGTAAGTGTTCGCAATCTTTGATTGTTTCTCTTAAATTTCGTTCTATTTTACTCTACTTTTAGGCGAAAACATTCGACCAATCATTAGCAATCGATGTTGAAGTGAAAAATGTTCAGTATATCTTAGCATCACTGGATTATCCGACAATCAAATTAAAACAACCTGCGAAAAATTTACCAAGTGGTTTAAATTTTGTTTTAAAAATTTCTCTACACGATAACTTGGGTAATGAATTTTCCCATAACGTTGAGGATGTAAATGGATTGAAGTACGATATTTCCCACAAGGATATTGTTGATGTTCAAATCGGCAATAATTTAACAGTTGCTGTAAGTAATAAAAAAACCATATGATTCATCGGACAGTTCAATAGAATGCAGCTCAGAGATTGGTTCTGTTTGCTCCTTTTGTTTAATTTATTAGGACAATCTAAGCGGTTTTCATTTAGCGCATTATAATTAGGAGAAACCTAAATGCATTTATAATGTATTAGTCTAAACGATATCACTCAAATGTTCCGAAAATGATACCAAAAAGTTATAGATTTGGGTGGAAAGAATATTTTCTTCCCAATAGTCTTTATTTCTACTAGCACGTCAATTTATTGTTTAGGGTTGTTATCTATTCGTTCAGACCTAGCGTTTAATATCCTATCGCACGTTCAGCATCGGTGAGAATCTAAACTTGAAATGCAAGGTTGCGAAAAAGTTTTATTTCCACTTTTACTTGCCTTCAGGATAGCGTAGGGGTTGTTTGACTTTCTGTGAAAGAAAAGTTAGACAGTCACTTTACAAGCAGGTCCCTGGCGAGGGCTTTCTGATATATTCAGATATTATTTAGCACACTAATCGGTGCTTTGAGAGGTTGTCTCGAAAGTTAAGGGTAAGAGAAGGTATAATTTTTCTACATTTTTTAAATATAATAAATTATTTTATTCAAGCTTTTAAGCATGTAAAAAAAGCCAAATTTAAACAATATTTTATAAAGTTTTCAATTAAAATTTTCGAAAAATTAGGCGGCGAGACGGGTTTTCGCAATCTCCTACGGGAAAGTATCTGCGCGAGGCACGATAACTCGTCATAGCTTTGTCTGAAATCAAAAAAACAATTGCTTCTTGTTAGTCGATGAAATTACTCGCCATTGAGCGAGGGATTTGAAAAAGAATTGAAATTTCAACTTTTGGCAGACTGCAAAGTACACCGTTTTTTGTGTTACAAATACAGTTGTGTCTTCAATTAATCACTAATCAAGCTACGGTCTAAAGCAAATCTTGCGATAATCTGTAGGGTCCAGGCGTTTTATCCACTACGCACACTCCAAAGCCGATGCAACTTTGAAGATATAATAGTAACCCTACATTACTATTTTGAACAGTCTTTCCTTCTCCAGGAGAATTTCCTCAGTGGGTAGATTAATAAGGAATAATTTCCAGCGAAGGGCATAGTGCATCTGTGGTCTTCCGCTAGATGAAATAAATATTTGCTTAATCATCATAGGAGTTTTTATCTATACGTAACGGCCTGCGATTTATCTGTTGCGAATTTTTCATAACAGTCAAAAATGAGATAATAAGTGCGAGATAATTAAGTGCTAGATTGGTCTGATACGCCCGTGAAAAGCTGCAATAGAAATTTGGAAAAAAGTTCCTGAAAATTTTTTGGTCAACAACCTTTAAAGCTCATCTAATTTTAGTTCTATGTAGAGACATACATACGATACGTATGTTGAATTTTCGCTTCGACTTCGACCTCTCCTCGGTCCTATGAGTACGCTCACCAATTAAAATGGGAAAATGGCCTTTTTAGATTACCATCGTTTTTGACTATGATGCAGTCCCATTTCTGTTCCTCGTAACATGTAAAAATTATTTAAAGACTAAAGTTGGAATCTTTTTCATGAAGTTTAAATACCTTTTAATGTGGCTGTTTTTTTTTTTCTCCCATTTCATCGTAAAACTTGCGAAGCAACCAATATGTTCATGGTATCTGTGCGTTAGGATATTGTCTTATAGTTCGTTTTCAATGCACAAACCGTAGCTTGGCCACAAGTTTTTCAACGGTTTCGACCGCATGTTCAAAAAAAGTAAAAAAAAAAAAAAAAAATGTTGAAGAAAGTTTTTTAAAAAGAGGAAAGAAATGCCACAACGAGAGCTCTTTAATCTCAGCTTGAGATATTGCACAAAATTTTTTACTTTATTTTTGTCTTGCATTAAATATGTATTATGGTGCTATGTGTATGCAAGTTGTGCAACAAAAGTGGGTTATTTCATTAGAGGTTTTTAAAAAGCTTCTTTAACATATGCTTTTAACTGAACCTTTAATACTGCAAATTACAATATAGTTAGAAAATAGTTATCTAAACCGTTTGACATGGTGAGGGTTAAGCCTCTTTTTGGTTTAAGAAAACACTTATCGTCTTCGTCAATATAACTAAAAAAAAAAAAAGAACAAAAAAAAAAGAATTTTGGCGAATAAGCTTTTCTTTTAAGGGTTTTATACGATGAAGGTTTCATATGATTTTAGCGCTATTTACAATCTCGCTCTTTCAATCTAAGCCGATTTGCCTTTTTTTAAAACCTTTAGAGAAAAGGAAAAAATGATTTACTCGTTGTCGAAATTGTGATATAATGTTCTGTTTGTGATGTTCTACTTTGATATCTAGATCGGAAACCGTAAATTACAAGGCTGGTTATTCGTCACTCAGTGTGAAAATAATCCTATTTCTACTTTGTTAGCATCGGCACATGGTGGGCGCATTAAATTGATGTCGCACAAAACAATATTTGTTCGTTTTCAAAATGTTTCAGACTCCATCTTGAAAATTTAATATTTCTTTTGCATTATGATTTTTATTCATTTTTTCAATAATAAACTATTTTTAACAATCAATTTATTTTTGCTATTCTTGTTTTTTATTTAGGTAAATTTGCCACGCGAAACCAATAACATGATAGCCATAAGTCTAAAGGACAACATTGGAGTGAAATACGCTGAAGATTACATTAAGCTGGCAGTGCGCGAATCGAAATATGTTTTCCCGGCAAAAGTAAGTAAAAATATTCAAAATAATCCCTTATATAGGAAACGGTCAAAAGGTTGTCCAATAGTTTTCGTTCTTGGATTGAAACACGTCCGTGTAAAATCTTTGTTTAAAAAATCTCAAAAATTGCGACATGTAGGAACATAAGGAAAAAAATACACGCGCTGACAGAAAGACGAGATTCGATCGGGTCAGAAAGTGATCCTCAATCGATCGGCATAATAAAAGGAGGGTCTATCTTAAATCCTTCTACATCCTACATAAGTTAGTACGGGTGTAAAGCTCGTACGCTCCCTATATCTTGAATATCTTGTTTTGTGTCCACACCCTGTGCCAATCGTGAGATATCCTCTAGAAAATTCCTATTGAACTCATAATCTCAGGCAGACAGGAAAGATATATCGAATATATCTACTGTGACAAATTCAAACATATGTCAATGAGTTTTATTCTCTCTTTTTAATTTAATAATAAGATCACATATTAATTTCTCCATTTAACTTCTTCCTTCCGTCTCTACTTATAATCCTTCCTGGCCCTCACCGCATCCGTGCCAACATCTCTTAAGTGTCTAGTTAAGTAAAAAAAAAAAAAAACTTTGTCATGCAAAGAGCTTGCCGTCGTACACTTTATATTAGACATATTATGTTATATTTAACTTAGATGAATGTATATATGTGTGTGTAGTACATATGTAGTTTAGTTTTTAAAAGTATTCAGTTGTGTGGTGGGTTACAGGATAAAGAGTGATGTAACAACAATCCTCTTAGACTATTACGTATATATATTTCTGTTGTGTTATTTTGTCCGTCTATAGACGAATAGAATTCTCATTGTGAGTATAAATGGTCATTTAAACTTCATTATTATCACTATGTCTTTACCACTAAATACGTTGCTGTTGTTGTCGACGAATGTCTATATGTCTATCTATGTTGTATGTGCTATGTGTGTATGTGTGAATTTATTTTGCATCCTTCTCTTATTGCCTTCCTCTTGCAAATATAGATTTAAAAGTACATACACTCGTTGTTAGCATAATTTTGTCTCTCTTGTCATAGTGATTATAAAAGGCCTCGCCAAGACTTGAAATTATATTGAATTCATAATATTGTTTGTAATATTCAAGAATGATTACAAATATGGTCTGCGTTTTGCTCTTTTACTGATTTCAAACTTACCAAGAACGAAATGAATTTTAATCTAACCACCCATGCAGGACAAATCTTTTTATCTTGAAAAGTGCACAGTCAGCAGTAGACGATCCTGCGGTAAAGAAATCATCGAATCCATTAGTTTTTCGTACCATATGCTCTTAATTTTTTTTCGAAATACACTTACTTTGTAGCATTTTCGGCTCGATGCTCGTTCTTGTGAAAGTCTCAATTTGTAGGTTTACTAAATCAGCCGTAGTAGCCGCCAAAAGTGCAATAAAATATCACCTAATTCTCTTTTTACACGATAGATACGTTCCCAACAAATACGTGTAAAAAAATTCGTGTAAAAAGAAAATTGGGTGTAAGTTTGATGAGGAAACAAAATTTTCAAATCATGCTTATCTAGAATGGATCAAGGATGTATTCTTGATTTAAAACTCGGTATCAAAATGTGAGTGGAGTTTAGCTAATAAGCAAAACTAAACTTTCTCACACCTATTAACGCTTAAAAACATTTTTGTGTGTAAACAGATTGCCATTATTATCTGCATTTTCCATAGCATATGCATAGATTATTATTGTTGTTTGCATCATTTAGTTCTAACTGAAAAACTTTGCTTTCAGACAATTTTCTCCGTTGGTGATATAATATGCTTCGAATCACCGTTAACAGTGTCATCGACGTGGAGTAGTTCGGATGAGCAAATTCTAACGATTGATAAATATACGGGTAAGTTAATAAGTATATGAATTAAAAATAATTTAGTTCTTTAAAGGTTCTATCGTATTAAATATTAAATCCAAGATGTATTGCCAACTGCGATTTTTCTTTTCAAAAGACTTATTACTCTTCACCTATTTTTGTCATCAATTATTGGAAGTCATATTTTGTTGCCAAAGAAAGACTTTATTTGCCAGACCCGTACTCGTTTTGATGTAAACCATTTCCAAAAGCTTTTGTCATTGGACTGAAATACATTTTTTTTTTTTTTTGCTGTTGTTGTTGTTGTTGAGTAAAGTTGGACTAGGCCAATAAACTTGTGACTTATAAGTCCGAAGTGCAATACTTTACTGACTGAAATACATCAGTACACCAGATTTTGTTAAAAAATATTTCAACAACCGTGACCTGACATGGCCGGAAATCAGACGAAAAGCCGGGCGTACAGATAGACAGACATATAGACTGACGGACAGACAAGATTATATGGAGATAAGTGAAGAGACGGGAATTCAGAAAATTATTATATTACCCTTTGACGAACCATTGTTGCAGAAAGTCATACTGAAAAGCGTTTTTAGTCCGACCTTAGCAAATAAGCACCCAGAACATTGACAAGAACTTTCTTATACCCATAACGTACAAACATAAGAATTTCAATTCTAGTTTATACGAGGTGCCTATGGCCGAGACCTTAACCGTCTCGAGTTAACTGGAGGTCCCCCATAATGATTTTGTCGCGGTTAACATTAACTCACAAATTTTCGTACTTGCGTTTACAGTTTACACTTCATTGCCAGCTTCTACTCTAATCGTTTTCGTTCATTTTCAATACCAATCTGCTTTCAAAAATTTCAAACCAGGAGATTGCCAACAACAAACACCACGCAGACACACCGACGGACAGACAATTTAGAATTTCACGCTGATCGAGAATATATATACTTTATAAGCAGTGGTGTTGTCGAGCCGGAACGCTCCGGAACGTCGTTCCGGTACTTCCTTTTTGGACAGGAACGCGTTGCGGAACTAAAAATGATTTCTGATAACGGGAATTTATAATAAACATTAGAAGAAAAAAAATATAAAATTTTAAAAAAGTAAAGATTTCATACATAAATTTTAATGCAAGCGGACCGTACGTTACTCATCCCTGGTATAGTTTATTGCCATACCCAATTGGGGGAAATCTCCCCCCCGTCGTCAAATTTTGGGACATGAGACCGCACAGAGCGGCCGCCTACCCAGGATCGGTCCTGTCTATATAATTATATATACGCGTTCCGGTAAAAAAAATTAGCACAACACCACTGTTTATAAGGTGTCTGAAGTTTCCTACATACATTATAAGAAAAAAAAAAACAAAATGAGTCCCCATCTTTCCCCATCTTTAAGTGGTGGGTATAAAAATTGTATGTTATATTTTTGGTAGACAGCTGACAGCTCGGTTAACATATGATGAAATGCTTGTGAAGAAATTGTGCTGAAAAATATAAAAATTATCATATGAAACCGATAGAAATCATTAGTTTTAGTCATATTTCTTTCTGTACATGCATATATATATGTACATGTATTTGAAAACTAAACTACAAACTTAAAATAAGTCCAGAATGGTAACTGTAAGCAGCATCATAAGTTATAAACTCGAGGTTCTCTCCATTGCTAATATTTGGAAAAAGTTAACCGATTTGAGTCCATTCTAAAGAAAAACTTAATTCACTACGTCGCGATGTCCACCATAATTAATTTTGACTTAACATATTTAGTTTGCCGCATTCTACTCTTCAAGTCCTTTTATTTGATACCCATATCGATGGCCTTTTTAAGAAAAAA
>KK502690.1:141469-162011 GCA_000688735.1 Glossina austeni
GTAGGACATGCCCAATATAAATTTTCACTTTTATCCTAAAAATAGAAAAAATCAACCGCTCCCATCCAATACTATAGAGTATGTAAATTTAGTTCTATTTTTTTTTTATTAGGATCAAGGTGGTGGGTACAAAAGATTCGCCCAGGACTGAATATAATTTTCTTTCCTGTTACTAATAACACAATTTTGTAATCAAAGCAAGAACTGTGCCAATGTTTTGTAATCTTCAGGAATGTCCGCGTGCTTGGGACCCAACTAAGCCTCGTCTGTTCCTATAAAAAACCATATTTTAAAATCAGTTAACTGATTTGTGGTCTTTGTAAAATGTACTCACAGGATACGCTACACTATGCAATGTCACAAAGTTAATTAAAAAAATATTTACCGATAATTTGTCGTTGAATATTCCAGATAGAATAAGTTACCGACAATTCTTGCGTTCTTTTAATTTAAAGCGTTCCAAATGTTTTATGTGTGTGTGGGCTAAAAATAGAGTTTTCAAGTTTCGAAATTGTTTGTGCTGAGCAATCGCTGTAAGTTCTTATATACAATAATAAAGAATATTAATTCGGTGGACGGATGGACGGACTTATGGATATAAACTTTAAGGCAAGTAGTTCAGTAAAGTGCATCTTTGAATATCTGGTTCGAGCCAGATTGATTGGTAGATCGAACCCCCTAACCTATAAAGTTGAGAAAAAAAAAAAAAAAATTTGGAAAGTGACTAAACTATCGAAATGCCAATCCTTCTTCACCCTCTGTTCTTACGCGCATTATCTTCATTCCTTCGGTGACACAGCTTTTTTCGCACTAGCAAAATCCGTGACAGTGAAGCGAACGGCGAAGTTGATTTTTGTCCAGCCGACCATGTGCGGGCAGCTCTACTTAGAAGCATACGTCTATAAGTCACTTACCCATAGGCTAACGTTTCTATGGTTTCTTGTGGGTCACTTGCGATTCACTCTAAAATTTTTAGTTGTTGCATAATGTCATACCTTTTTGTCTCAAATGGTTCCAAGGGATAGAATATGGAATACTTTCATCATCTATTTTTCCTCATTTTTCATAGAAGCGGCCCTTTCGCGAAGTGATAGCCATTAAATGCACGGGGAATTGGTCAAGTAAATCGATGGCTTGCTCGTCCCGGCATCCTTCCGTTTATAAATCTTTCTGGTATCCGGTAAATATTATAAAACCTATTAGTCAAGGCGTTAATTAGATTTCACTGCCGTGTTATCCGGAACTTTTTACCGAAAACAAATGAAAGAGTAATAGGCGTACATCGACCATTTAGAGGACTTTAGGAACAATTTGCCTCAAGTGTCAGTTTAGTGTCGTAAATAATAAATTTTGAAGTCTACTGAGAATTTGTGTTGTTTGGGGTTCCGAGAAATTTTTCAGATTAATATCCTCACAGCATTGTTTTTTTGTTTTTCGAAAGCGACTCACGCCTACTTCGCCAAAGTTTGCCCTGTGGCTATCAAATAATAACAAATACAACAATTTCTGCAACTGTAACAATGCCAGGATCAAATAGCAGTCAGACAATAATATCGACGAATTGAAAAGTGGGCACGGCACATATATACAGATTTTATACAATATCTCATATGAATAGTTTTGGGTGTAAAATTTGGAATGGCTGTGGTATGTAAAAGGTGGGGACTTATGAAACAATTTATTATTGCTCGGCTCTTATTATCATTCCAATCATCGTCTCAGTAGAGGAAACCTTATACATGTAAAAGTTACATATAACGTAAAGAATTAATGTCAGCTTATTTATGTCCTAATGCTTTCGCCAAACGAGTGCTTTCCCCCTTCATGAGTCCAAGAACAAAAACCACCGTCTGTGCTTCATCGCTGTGTATAGAATTAATAGCTGGTCTAGCGCAAGTAAAGAAAATCCACAGGCGGCTAACTATGCTTTTTTAAATGTATCTGCAAACAACGTATACCAGTCTTTTATTAACTATTTCGCTTCTCAAAACTAATCGCTTAATTTTTATTAACTTTTGTATAATTTACGTCAAAAAATCTTGCTTGGTTTCGCAATAACGTTACTTTACATACAAATCCACTTTTATGTAATCATTTTCCGTTAGCTTACAAGAGAATAAAATCGAACCACACACACTTGTTAATACTAAGAGCAATTACCAACTTTTGCAGTTATGTCGTTGATTTCATTTATTTTCATTTTCGTTTTCCATTTTTCTTTTCTTTTTTCTTTTTCCTTTTTTGTTTTTTTTTTCGTTTTTTTTGTTTTGCTATATTTTCTTCCAATTTGCTGGTGTTTGTGTTCACGGACCCATCAAATAAAGTTAAAATACTTCCTTTCGCTCTCATATTTCTCGTCCACTTGACTGCTGCTCGTCCACAGTAACCATGAAAAGGTGCATAAAAAATTCACCGCAAATCTATGTAAACTAATAGCAGAAATATTAAAACCATCATCGTTCATACAAACATTCTAAACACTTTTATAAAAAAAAGTAGCACAATACTCGTACATACATTTAAGTAAACGATGTTTATATGTTTGTGTGGACGTGATGTTTTGCTTTGCTATACAATCATTACTCACTTGTATTGACTGGTTTTTCTCTTCATACATATAAATATATATTTATATATATATATGTATATTTATATACTTATGTATATTTATANTTCCTTTTAGGTGTTGCAAACATCGCGACAAGATGAGTATACCCCCATCCGGTGGTGATGAGTGTAACAAGCAAAGGAGAGGAAAATATCCGAAAATCTATTTTACTTTCCATTTAATATATTTAAAAATGGCTGCTTACCAAACTCAAAATCTGAAAAATTAGAAATGAAGAACCAAAAGCCAATTTAGAGTAATGCACGCTTCATAAAATACGAACAACCTACAACAACAGCCCTAAACAAACAATATCGTTACAGTTCGTTTGACATTTCATTTAATATTGCAAACGGTTTTCTTTATCAAATCAAAGTTTTAAAAACTTAGTTTTTCACCAAACTAAACTTATGAACTTAAAAACTAAGTTTTTTTCCCTTTTTTTTTTTGCCTTTTTTTCTCGTTTCCATGTCTACAGGAGGTAAATTAACTTTTTCGTAAGGCATGGAAAATACGCGTCGCCTGCAAGGCATCTGTGCACATTCTTAGCAGTGCGGCTGATGGCACTCCATCCAGTTGCTGTTTGAAATCACACTCATTGGTTTTTGAAAAATTGACTAAACTGGAAGCTCGCTTTTTATTAGGTTCAGTGCGATCTATTTCGCGTTTTCATCAAACATTTAGTTGTGGGATAGTCAAGGTATTGAAGGTATCCAAGGTGTCAGTCTAAGCCGAATATATTTTCTTTCTTATGTTTTGTTCGTGTCATCAGTTGCTGTCATTGTGCGGGTATGCAGTAAATTTATCATAGAACCATAAATAACTATCGACCTTTTTCTGTAAATACAATAACAAAATGTGGAGGGAATATAAATGCAATACAAATATTCAAAGAAAATGCATTTGCTTTTATATTTGTTTAGGTAGGTCTGTCAATGGAAGTTTCGCTTGTTGGTGTTTGTTAAATTGATTCATTGCATTACGTACACCTGAATAAGCTTTCAGTTTCAATTCTCTTTGTATACACTCTAACACTATATATACCGTGGTGTTGTCCTTAGGCGCACTACATTAAATAGAGTGTAAATAATTATTTCTTTTTACACTGATACAAATTCTACTATTGTAATTATATATATATACACACACATATATATTAGGTTGGGGAAAAAGAAATCCATTATTTTTTCGGTAGATGACTGCACTGGTAGATTTCTCGTAAAGTAACGATCAAACAATTTCAGATTTATGCTCGTTGGANTTTGAATGCTTGGTCTTGCCGGTTGAATTTTCCTTGATTTCAAAACTATTTTCTTAGAATCTAAAATAATTTAAGTTAGCTTAAGTGGTGTGATGTATGTTTTACACCCGATGGTTTTCATCGACAAATTCCTATAGATTCGCAAAAAGCTATCTTGATCTATATATAGTTTGGAGAGGTGATGAGAAGTGTGTTAGTGCGTAAATTTTGAATTATCACTGAGAGCCTTACGAACATTAACTTAAAGAATATAAAATAAAGAAATAAATCTACGACGGTACAGTGAAAGTCGGATTTCCTTCAGAACGACTACATTTCACATTACGGCTAATGAGGAGAACTTGAAGTTTATGTAACTTTTCATTATTATTTTTCATTACACAAAACGGAGATTTCTTTACAAACTCGATAAAAGTTATAAATAATTTTCGGTGTTTTTTTTTTTTAAATAAATTCTTCAATTGAGAAAAGTGCGTTTCAATAAACAAATTAATTCAAGTAGTCAATGTGTGTTTGTCATTTTAGGAGTTGGCAAAGTACTTGGCAACCGTTATAAATTAGGCGAAAAAGTGGCAGTTACCAATGGTGATAAGGCAAGCGGCAATTTTATAAAATATGATGTCGAAGTTCGTGATGCTGATGTGGTGAGTTTGATACTTTTCAAATAATATATATGTGTGTGTATGTGCGCACGTATGATGTATTGCTGTATGCATTTTTTATGAGTAGAAAAGTTTGCTATAAAACATATCCATATGCATACATGTGTACATGGACAACAATTTTTTATTACCAGCGGCGTGCTGCTTACACTTTATTTGATGTTTTCGATTCAAANCTTCTATGAGAGAGCCATTTTGAAGTTACCTTTAAAATGGCAACAAATCATACAACAAAACGGTGCATATTTGACCCAAATCGGACAATCCGAAGCATGTTAAATAAAGTCCTGAAGTTCATATAAAAATAATGGATTTCTTTTTCCCCAACCTAATATATATATATATTGCCCAGTTTAGATGTGTATGTACATGAAATAAGTTCAAGTTAACAGTTGAGTCTTTTTAGTAGTAGTTTCAATTGAATGCTATTATGCTTTATGCTATTAGCGATTAAAATCTAGTGTTATTCACTTCGCTGATAAAACGGACGCTTAAAGACTTTGCATTGTGCCATTCGATGTACTAAGACACTTTTATATATATGGTTTTATACTCATCCTTCCATCGAAGGAGGAGGAGTAGAAGGAAGCTTTGATAAGTAAACCAAGTATACATGTTCTTAATCAGAATCGAATTCTGAATCGATTTAAGCATGTCTGTCTGACAGTCTGTTTGTCTATTTAATATCTCGTGATCGCAAAAATGAAGCTATCGACTTCAAATTTGGCAGAAACATTCGAAGTTCTTGCACGCAAGTTGGTATTGAAAAAAGGGCCAAATTATTCAAAGGCCATGCCCACAGTACTATGTAAAGTGAGGTTAGCTCTGTTTTTCAAAAGGAAAAAAAATTATTGTTTGTTCATTACTCATAATCTACAAAAACGTGTATTCCACAGCACGATGCTGTAAAAATAGAAAAAACCACGCCTACTCAATTTTATACTGCATCACAATTTCATTTTTTTTTTTCCAAACTTTTGTATAACGAACAGAGGGAAGAATTAAAAAAACCCATAAAGTATATAAATTCTTGGCCAGTTTCAAATTCAGAATACACCTACGCATGTCTGTCCATCTTCGCAGTATGTGTACTAAGCATTCTCCCGTTTGCAAAAATAAAAATATCGCCTTCAAACTTGCAAAAGAATTTGAAAAGAACTGAAACTTTTCAAAGAACAGGCCTACAACATCCATCCACACGCCTATATAACAAAAACTGTGAATGCTTTTGTTTTCCGTGTTTTTTTTGCTTGTTACTCATACAGGGTAGGACATGCCCAATATAAATTTTCACTTTTATCCTAAAAATAGAAAAAATCAACCGCTCCCATCCAATACTATAGAGTATGTAAATTTAGTTCTATTTTTTTTTTTATTAGGATCAAGGTGGTGGGTANTTGTTGTTTAGGGTGATATTTATATAGGTTGTTATTAAATTTACTGCCAAAAGTATAAAAATGATGTTTTCAAGGAATTTAATTTCTCGCTTTTCAATAGAACATAACAAAGCTGCTATAAACAAAACATAGAAGTGTTATGCTGTTGAATGGCTTGCAACATATTAGAAAAATAATTACTTTGCTTGGACTTTTACAAAAATTAATTAGAATGATCCTTTCGTATGCCAACAACATTTTCATCTTAATTTGATTTTCTTCTTCCTTCCTATTCATGGGAATGTGAGGATGTGAGGACCAAAGTCGCAGGACTTGTTCTAGTCCTACACGTAGCTATAAGTTATTGCTATGTATTTAAAGTAGGATAAATGTTTTTTACTTTCCATTCATTTTCTCATTTTTATAGCAAGCAATTTATTTTCTTGTGAGTATTATAGAGATGCTGTAATAAGTAAGGACGGAGTGGAATGGGAATATTACACCCGAAATAAATTAGTTCACATACTTCGAATGTGACAAAATTTCGAATAGAGGCCTAGTGGAGAACAAGATTCCACATCCTGGAATCCCCTTCTGGATGAAACCGCCGATTAGGTAACACACTACCGTTCGGTATAAAATCCATCATCATCCACTAGGGTTGCACGCTATAGCTGTCGAATTAGAGATATTTTGATCGAAGACAGACTGTTCCGTCCGATGACCACTAGACGATGAGTCATTTAATAATTTCATTCATTCGTGAAATAAGTTAATTAATGAAAGTAAGTGGAATTATAAAGCCAAGAGACATTAGGATTCTTATTGAAATGAGAAATACAAATCAGCAAGATAAGGAAGCCTGGAATAGCCGCTGAGGCTTACTCCGGCATTATTTTATTAATGGAGCAGAATTTTCCAACGAAGCAAAAATTCCGCTCTAACCAGTGAGAGATTATTTTAAAAAGTCATTTTCCTAAATCTCTCTCCCTCTCTCTCTCTCTTTCTTTGTGAACATTAGCATGCTTACAGGAAGGAGTAACATGCCCTTAATTGCTGAAAGAAAATGTCTCTGGTAGGTTGACAGGTTTAAATTCACTCATCTTAGCTTTTGCTTGAATTTTTCGTCGGCCTCCTTGTCCTCCTCTAATGCACACAAACACTTGCCTAAGTACAATTAATGATCTTTCTGATTTCTTCTTCTTCTTCTTATTATTATTATTATTATTGTTATTACCATTGTTATTATTATTAATTATATTCTAGATACAATTTTCAAAATCGTTCGATATATTTAGTGGTTCAACATATCGAGGAGAATTTGTGATACGTAATCATTTACAAGTTGACAAATCCACAAATTTGGTAAGTGAAAGCGTACGTGTATAATAAATGCTTGAGCCAATATTTATCTTATGTACTCTGTGATTTGTTAAAGGTGGCGAAAAACATAACAAGGTGTTTGAGTATGTTGGATAAAATGCCTAATAAATTATTTAAATGTCAACTTAGAAGCGAACATTCTTTAGGGAAACAATTATTGCAAAACTATCAAGTGGCGGGCATATTCGACCATGAAATTGGTCGTTATGCTTGTGATATTAATCTGAAAACTTCATTCGACGATGTGCTTAATCTAATCAAAAACAATGACGTACATTTTGATTTAGAGGTAAAATAAAGAAAACTCACACTTTTTACGATAAGCTTACACTAATATTTTATATTTTATTTTGTTCTTTTTTCTTTTTTCTTTTACTATCTATAGGTTGTAATGTTTAGCGGTTTAACGGACAGCGTATCATTGAAGCTTGTGCCAGGCATTAAAGTTATACCAGATGTTTTGTTAGCAGACAATGCCAAAGAACAAGATTTAACCATTACTGGCTTAGATAAGGTTCTACAAAAACTTGAGGTAAGTTTCTATTGCTTACTAAATAATTTCAACTAAAGTTTTGATGGCTGTACGTACATACATGTAGAGCTTTTTTCTTTTGAGTTAATCAAAGTTCTTAAAGTTTATTTCAAACAGTTTTATTATTAAAAATGTTTTCCATTCGCATATATGTATATATAGATTTTTTTTCTTTATTTTCCCATTTTTCGTTTCAATTTTTTTTTTTATTGACTTGTGGCGCAGGCATATTAAAAAGAAGAAGAAAAAGTTTCAATTATATTTTTCGAATATCACAAATAAAGTATTTCAACAACTCGATGCCATAAAAATTTACTCGGTATTAACTACTATGCTATATAGAATGTGGTCTTCATTCATCATAAACTTTTCATTTTTCTAATATTTATTTTATGATTCAACTAAAAGAGCAAAGTTAAAACTTTGAAATAACTTATAACTTGAAAATCCTTTTTAAAAGATGCTTTCCTCTTTCAACCAAAACCAAGAAGGAAGCGGTTGAGCACATGCACTAAAAGGAAACGAAAAATTGTCGGGTAGTTATAGTGCGGAAGGACGCCCATTGCATTGCATGCAAACTTTGAAAATTTGTGAAAAACTCTATTATTTGTTTCTTTTGGTTTCGCAGATAAATGCCGAAGTTGACCAAATGTTCACATTTGCATTACACTTGATACCATTCAGCCAATCATTCATTCGGTCAATTCGTTTTCATTCAGTTACATGGCCAGTAAACCGACCACAAATTTTGTTTCCATAATGTTAGCTGCTCAGCAAAAATAACTATAACGAAACGAAACGAGACAACGAAGGCAGAGGCATAAGAAGGTTGTGTTGTGTGCCTGGCAAATGCAAAAAGGTAGAAACTATGATCTTACACTGTTGTCATAGAATGCTTATAACTTGACTTTTCAATGGCTAGCTAAGAAGGCCGAAGAAGGGGAGTAGGAGGGTGAAGAAAGTTTTTTCATTTTGTTTAATCGAATGACTGACTGATTGCAGTAAAGCTAGCTAGCTGCAAAGATATCGAAAGTTTTTCTTTTGCGTTTTCCATTCTATGAAACTTTACTTTTACTCCTCTTCCTCTCTAGAGGACTGATATAAATTTATGTCACGAAACAATTATTTTCAAGAAAAAGATTCGATTATAAGTTTGATGAGATCTCTTTTATTTTTCATGTTCTTAATTATCAGTTTTTTTTTTTCTCGTGTCCTTTATCCCAGTTGCCTTCTGCCTTGAACAACAATTGATGCGCATAAGTTTTTCCCATTTACAATCAGTTGAGAACATATTCATGAACTGTTTTGTTTGCTGGAATTGCAAATTTTTTTTTCTGATTCCGTAATCGCAAGTGATACATTTATGCATGCGACGAGTTCCGTCATAGTCTATGAAAGGGCTTCTATGCTTGAGCAAGCAAATCGCTTACAAATCGATCATTTTCTTCTATTCCGTTCTTGTTTGTGAACTGTAGCCACCAGAGAACAACAATTATAATGCATAAGCACTTCCATTTATTGTAGACTACTATGTCAGGGATTTGTTTTAATTTTTCCTTCTTCTTAGTCATGTGCTGCGATGTTCAGACACAGACACACACACACACACACATATAAACTGAATGAATTCAATATAACCATAAAGTACAACTACTTTGAATTGAATGGTTATTCTTGCGCTTTATGTCCGGTTTCCATATACGAGCGGAAAGAACATAACCACTTGTGGTTGTTGGTTGGAGACAGTTGATGGGAATTGCTGATGGCATGCTTGCTCAATAACAACTCGATAGTTATTCTTTTTATTACCATTACCGGATGATAAGATGCACTAAATTTGCCTTTTCGTTTGTAACAATCAGAGTCAAGCAGAGTAAAGTAGGTTTTACACCCATTCTAAATGAAAATAAATCTTTGCCCATTTTTTTTGTTTTGATTTTAAGGAAAGCACTTGCAATTAGTGAGCGCCACTCCAGTAATACCCATTCAGCGAACCACTTTCCGATCGCTTCACAATTGTGGAATTGTTGCAAACTAATAGTACCCTGGTGAAGCTAGGTCTGGTGAATATGTGGGATGATGCAATACCTCTCAGCAAAAATGTCTTTAACCTTTCCTTAATTGTAGGACGACTTTTTGGTAGCTTTTTGGTCAATGCATCGTTCATAGCGATCAATTGTCGTCGCTAGTTTTCAATATCGATCGTTTTAATAGGACTCGGGAGAGTTTTAATGGATAATGCACCACATTTTCTGATACCTTTAAGAGCAGAATGCATGGCGTTTTGCTCGAAGCGATATGGTTTTGCTCCTGATAAGAATGGTTGCTCCAGTTGATTGCTTGCGACGCTATAACGCAAAGCAATTTGATATCGTTTGAGAGTTTTTTGATTTTCTATTTGACTTCCAAGCAATTCATATACCAGTCATTTTCTTGACTTTTGGATCTTTACTGATAGCTCCGCTCAGTTGCTTACGTATGTCTTTATCCAATTTCTAATTCAACATTTTCGAATTTTTATTATACTCCTATACGTCCTTGTTTGTCTGGTCCTTTATCGCATTTTATCAACATTTTTAAATTTCGAAAGTCAGGTCACAGTTGTTTTAATGCCCGGAGCATATTTCCAGCAAATGTCCTCAAAATATAAAGTCTTCTGATTCCTTCCTTTTGATCGACTAGAGGAAACAAAGCGCAAATGTTCGTTATTAGGCCATTTCAGTAACAAAAAGACGCCGTTACCTTCAGGTTAAAGTTTTATACATGATTTTGAAGCGCTTTATATGGAGAAATGCGAGTCGTAAATATTACTTAAAAGACTAGAACATTCATATCCAAGAAAGACCGATAAACGCTTATTTGTACGGCTGGTAATTTATTCCTAGTTTTCTCAGCGTAAAATTGGGAGTCCGTTTGTCCATTCATCAATGGAATGGACACAGAAAGCCGAAATTAATTTATGACTAGTGCTTAAAAATGGCTACAATCTGCTGATACTTTTATTTACGAATCATAGCAGACACCGGTCCAAAATTCAATTCAAATATTTACGGGGGCCACGGTTCGTTTTATTAACCAATTATATCAATTTATTTTATCGTGCATTGCACTTGAAGGATGTTAGGATCTTACAGAAAGGAAGAAATCGCTCAAATAGATACTCATTTGCATTTCTACTAACAATTATTCACACATAGATAGGAAATTAGTATAGGGTTCCAATGCTTACAAACAAAAAAGAGAAAGCAAAAAACGAGTTTTTACAGTAAAAGATAAAACTTCCTAACCACAGCATCGTTCCTTGTTTGATGTAAGAGAGCATAAATATTATATGTTTTATATATAAATACACTTTATGTGAATGCTTCCTTTTCTTTTTGTTATTATACTACTTTTTTATGAAAGTTGATGATGAAATTATTACTGATTTGCATCGTATACTAATGTAGACAAAATATTGATTGGAAAAACATAATAACTGAATGAATTTTTTTATCTTGAGCTTAAGGCAATTATTTTAAATTATTGTTTCGATCTCAAAACTGGGCCAAATATTTAATTAAGATCAAGCAATAGGCAAGTGGAAAAGTAATCTCATACCCGTATTTAATAAAATATTCGGCTTTTGTCCTCAGCAAGTAAAAAGCAACCAGGTCGGATAGACAAGACTATTTACAGGGCCTTTCATTCTTAAAATTTCTATAGTTTTTTAAACTGAAGTTGAACGTGTTTTTTGCTATTTATAGACTTTAGGCTGGACGTGACTGGAGCCCAAGCATGTTGAAAAGAACCGAAATTTTGACAAATACTTGATCGCTTGCGACCTTGAATTTTTTTAATTTAGTCAAATATCAAAAAAAAAAAAAATTATTCCTTAGAGCAGTGGTTTCCAACCTTTTTGTACCGGCGCCCCCGTTTTTAAAAAAAAAATAAATGCGCCCCCTTTAAAAAACAAAAAAAAAAACGCCGAAACAATTCTGTTTACTGAAGTTTGGCGCGAGTAAGCGCGAGAATAACCGGGATGTTGCAAGTGTTTATCTTTTGATTCCACGTCCCACCGGTACTCGGCTCCAAACGCGAAAGCGAGATATTCCGATTCGAAGAAGAGTATGAGTTGGATGTTTTAGCATTTGTACACCAAAAATCCGCGGCGATGATTTTTTTGACCCCCATTTGACTTTTTTGGTTTGTATTTGAAAATGATATTTTGGGAACAGCTACATGCCCCCCCTTGCAACAGTATCGCGCCCCTCAGGTTGGAAACCGCTGCCTTAGAGTATGAATACGATATGCTGTGACAGTTGTAAAAAATCTCCTCTTATTAGTATCCAAAAAGTAGCGCAGTGGGAAGAAGAGCACTTTCGTCTCTTTTGTATGTTAATTTTCCATTTAGTTACATCTACCTTTGGGCGATAAACTTACATCGAAATCTACATCAACAATATAACATATCATCAAGCAAGTAATTCCCGGTGCTGACACCTACATATTGTCTCTGACAAATAATTGTTTAATTAATTCGCGGAAGTGTCATCCCTGAAATGATGTCTCGTTATTTCCCGTCAGTTACCGGTTACAGATGTCTGTGTGTGTTTTACGTCTGCACCTGGTATGAAACCTTAATCAGACGGGTTGCCTACAACCATTGGCAATCGAAAGTAAGTTGATTGACGACCCCTCAGGGAGAGAGACAATTCCCATTGAAGGGGGCCTCGCTACCCTGAAGTACCGCAATAGAAAATGGGTGTGGGCCAAATTCTCGCTTAGTGGTCTGCGTCGAGGCCTACCTAAGCACCTCTTCAAAAGCTCCCCGCGAAAACTTTGGGGTAACCACAGCCACCACGAATACTCCCCGAAGGGCCGTACCCAGCAGTCAGGCAAGAAGGCATTCTCTGGCATTCCGATTGGTAGTGTGCATCTTCCTGCCGGGGCAATCCAACTTTTGGGCAACCTGACCCCCGTGGACATCCTTTAACTTCTTGGCTTCTCGTTCAAACCAGAACTTACACCAAGCTATACAGCTTTGGGTGATCTCATACTGTACGCAGCCGGAGGCACACTTGCCTTTGGACTATCCACACGTCCCGGACGGCCAGTCCAAACTATCCTTTCTCAAGGGAAAAAATGCTTCCAAGGTTGTCGTCGCACAGCACACACACACCCTGCTGTGCCCCAGCCCACTTGGTATCGCTGGTCATCATTATTAGATGACCTCCACCAAGAGAACCAAATAGGGAAAGAAATGCTTCATTTCAAAGTAGAAAAGAAGCCCCTTCCGACTAGACCCCTTCCGCTTCCAATGAGAAAAACCTATCGCTAGATTATAGATAGAAAGCCTTAAACCTTTCTTTGCCATTGACTGTGCGACTCGTTAAGGAAAAGGCAAATAGAGCCATAATGCAGCAGAAAATGTTTATAGGGAGCACCACGAAGAGGTGAAGGTTTCGGCACTTCTATGGGTAAACCAAGGGACCCCATAGTTTCGCTCCCCAGTTACCGGTTACAGTAAGCAACTTTATTACTTTCAAAATAGTGGAACAATACGAATTGATTAAATATTGCTTTTTGCTGGAAATAAAAAGGGTTCACGCCCCGTGTTGACTTGAAAATTGTTGTTATCGTAGTTATTATTTGTCTGTTATTTGCTCATTTTAAAGGACATTTCTGACGCTGAAAGCAGTGAACGCCCAAGGCAGACACAAACATAAGAACATTTTGAAAATTATTCAAAAAACAATAAAATTGAAAAATTAAAATCAAGTTTTGGGAGAGGAAATTTGACTAGCTTTAGCTAAGAGAAAAGTTTTTATAAATTTTTTATAAACAACGCTTCAAAAGGATATCGCTTAAGAGAGAGACAGAGAGAGAGAGAGAGTTGAAGTAGTTTTTTCAATTCTTTCAAAATTTGTACATTTTAAGCTTTCTTATAAAAGCCGTAAATGAGTATTTGAAAGTTACCTTCTTCTTCTTCTTCTTCTTCTTCTTACTTTGAAAGTAATTTCTTGAAATAGTGTCCTAACCTTAAGGGGGGCCATCCATTGTTTGGTTATGTTGGTACATTGTTGGACTAAGAAGTTTGTTAAGCATCTAATTACGCAACACAATACCAACAACAAAATCATATTCGGCTGTAACCGAATCTTCTATACCATCCACTTTCGTCTTAAAAAAAAAAAAAAAAAAACAATAGAATATGATTGAGGAAACGTGAACGAAGCGGAGGTCGAATCTTGTAGTTCGATATGGAAAAATTCAATTTTAAATGTTAGATGGGTTTAGCCGGTTTCTTCCATTTTTAGATAGGCACTGGAGGTTTATCTATAAAAACGAAGGGTCGTGCATTTATCGTTCAAGCGGAAAATGCCATTTTCGTTACTCTTGGAAGCAAAGGCCCTTTTAGTTTATGTTGTGCTCTCGGCGTCTGCTTTAATCGACGCGGCCCATTTCAATGTCAATCTGTGTGCAAGAACTTTCGATGCTTTTGTCATAATTTTGAAGTTAATATCTTGACGTCTGCGACATTACACAGATAGACGTGATAACATAATAACTAACGTAACATCCATCCGAACGTTGCAAAAGTTTTGAAAAAAAGGAATGCACTCCTATCTCCCTTTGTTGGGGGATGTAAAAGGCTTTTCGCTGTGCACAAAAATTCATAAACGATGAGATTGCACTCGCTTTATAAATTGTCTTGATCTGATCAAAACATTTGGTTAATTCGAACATCATTTTCCACTTGGATGAGATAAAGAATTACAGGGACTCTTATACTAGGAATGAGTATCGCATTTATATGAGCTTTTTCCCATCGAATGTCATTATATTACGTCTTTTCTTTACTTTAAGAATACGCAGACACTAGAAGAGCAGACACTAGTAGAAAAGTAAACAAGAAAAAATAAAAGAAGACAAATAGCCAAAAGGAAATAACGAGTAATTTTTTTTTTTTTTTTTTTTGCTTTAAGCACTAAGAATGGACAATCAATACACTTAATATATTTTCTTCCAATATATGGAATGACATATCTCCTTTAGAAGCATCCAACCATGCAATCAATTCCAAGATATGTCTCTGACATTTAACGAACAAGAAGAAGAAATAAAAAAAAAAAAAAAAAAAAAAAAAAAAAAAAAAAAAAAAAAAGATTTTAAAATCAGCACGTGGTGGTCTTCCTTAAAAATGAAAACTTACGTTCTCTCTGTTAAAACATGTTGACTTGTTAGGTACATGCACACAATTTCTATATCTATTTATGTATACATTTATATGTACGCGTACAAGTATCACGTCTTGTAGACAATGTTTTCGTAACGTGCAATAGCAACTTAAATACAAATATTTCGTTACTTAGCTTGAAAATCATAGAAAGTTAAAAAAGCAAAATTTTACTTAAGTCTAGAGCGAATCATAGCACATTTCTCATATTAACGATCAACGAACAGAGTTATACTAAATTTGATTCTACCGCTTTTGCAAAACGGAAATACTCACTAGCGGATGCATAAAGTGTAGATATCTCCTATGATATTCTTGTCTATCCGGTCGTCCTTTCAGTTTCCTTTTCCTTTGGATATCGCAAAAAATTTCAAATAGAAAACTTCAAGTGTATGTTTTTTGGCAGTTGTGTTCCGTCTTCAAGATGCCAAGGATATGTGAAAAACAATAATTTAGAATTCGCAAATTTTTCTTTTTTCCTCACTATGTGTTAAAATTAAGAAGACAGAATTGAGGCGCTCTCAAGCACATTCACGACATACAATTCTAAAGCTCAACTTAAATATAAATTGTCTGGAATCGGCTAAAAAGTCAGCATAACCGCTTAAACAATCCGCTTAAACAATCCGTCCGAACATTCTTATTTAATAAAATATTTAACAATTTTATCACGAGCTTTATGGAAATCCGTCAATTTGTCGGGTAAATCTTGTGAATCGTCGAAACAATCGCAAAAATAAAGATAGAAACCTGAAATTTGTTGCACCCATTCCTTGATCGATGTGCAAAGTGAGGTAAAAAAATGGGCGCTATCTGTTCATCTGTGCACCTATAATGCAGGAAAAACTACAGCAACACCGATAATTGGATCACAAATTTTTAGAAAAATGTCTTGATGCGTCGAAAGTTATAGATGAAAATATAAGAATTTTTAAAATTGACGAGCGCCGTAAATCTAATCTTAAAATATTCCTTTCAGGTCAGGTAAATGTCATCAGCATACACATTTCTTCAATTTTTTACGCAATACTTGTAACATTTTCGATCACCAATAGATATCACTGATCAAAATACATGTGTAAACACCTATCATTATAAAGATAGACAGACGACAAATTGTACTAGACGTACGAAGTGATATAAAGCATTTATTTAATGTTTAATGTGATTTGTTTTAATAAAAGCATGTGCAGTGAATGCTAACTTAGAAAGTCGAAAAGACTAATGCCAAGCCTCATAAGGCAATTTAAATAAATTTTCGGATTGTAATCGAAAGCGTATAATAAATTCGGTAAACATTTACTTCCAGCGGCAAACGATAAACGAAAAATAGAATTAATAATCAATAGAAAGAAAAACAAAACAAAAAAAAGAAAAAAAAGAAGAGAAGCTTACTTACGCCTTAGGGGAAATACTGGAAATGCAACAATTTAAACCGTGCTTTGGTAATTGTGTGTATACCAAGTAGTGGTCCTACTAATAGCAAATACTTTTGGGAAAAAGATGCAAACTGACAAACTGTAAATTATTGATGATAATATATCGACGTTTCGCTTTTTCTTCTAAAGAAGGAATACTGCGTGTGTGTCTGTTTGTGTGCGTGTGCATCATAAATAAATTTTTTCAATTCTTTTTGCAGCAAACAAACCTGCCTAAGTTCACATCTTCTTATCATCAAAAAGGAAGGGCTCGATACTCCCGAAATCATCACTTGTAAAAGCTTAATAAAAATCCTCATTCACTACTTACTTAGATATAAATAATGCAAAACGAATATTTTCAACATTATTCAATTGCGAATATTTCCCCTGCGATTAAATTTTTTTTTTTTTTTTTTTGCATAAAATGAATCAATAAAATAATGTTATCATAGCTGCAAAATAGTCGGGAATTTCGTTATGAAATGTTTACATAATTGGTGCTTTTTGTGCTTATTTCCTAAATAATTAATGTGTTATACATAATTCCATGTTATTTGATATTTTTGTATTTCCGCCGCCAATTTTCATCGATGCGCATAAGTTAGCAAACAATGAAAAAGCAAATAGTCTCTCTTTAAATTTTATCACTCTTTACATATTTTATATGCAATTTAAATTCCCGATTATCGCGAATGTGAAAAATGATTCCATTGACGTCGATGTTTTATCACATATTGAAAATATGTATGTTTATGCCCTACATCACTTTTACTACAGGATATATTATTAAGCTAGTGCGGACGTATGTATCATGCAGAAGGGCTTAAGATAGACTTAACTTTTATTATACCGGTTCATTTAGAATCGATCGATTCTGCATCGATCTCAGCCGGTCTGTCCGTCTGTCCGTCTGATGTTTGCCCCTATAAATTTGTGTTCAAACTGCAGGTCTCAACGCCAAGCCTTACTTTAGTGAATTTAGAAAATGCTCGCTATTCAAGTGATGGGACCTGAATACGATGTAAAATCGAGGTGAAGTGCAAATGAACTGCCTGTTAGTTCGCAATGAATGACACTAATAATAAAAAAATGCAGCTGAGCTTTAAAGAACAAACGGTCACAATGTCGGAAAAGATATTGGGAGTTGATCTTCACCTCGGTTTCATTGTGTAAAACCTGTTAGCAGGACTGGCCTACAAGGCTCTACTTTCGCTATATAGAACAGACGGCCACGGTTTCCGACTAACACATCTTCTAATGATTGCTTACGTATATAGGTTCAAAAGACTCGTACTTTCGACACGAAATTCCATTTTGTCAGAGAGACGGGGAAAATGTCTGTAGCTAACGATGGAAAAATGCCTTGAAGAAAATTTTTTTTGGAATTCCCCCGAGTTAACTATTTTTTACACCCATCACAACTTGTCGTACAGAGTATATTAAATTTGTGTGTAATATTTGATCCACTGTTTATTGCATTATTCGATCAAAATCATTTTCTAAATGCAAAATTGATAAAGAATCCTATTACGAGTGAATTGGAGCAGACTTTTCTTTTAAAGAAACCGTATTAGAAGAAATTCGCAAATTTCAAGATTCCTCGGCAACAATCGATGAGTGTTTTAGCATTTTAACAAATTTATGTCAAAAATTTGAATCGGATGTTCCGCTTTTTTGGCTGACCCATCATATAACGGTCCTTACGAAAATGACCTTGAAGGGAAAAGAGACCTAAAAGAGACCATTGCTCATCTTATGATGGTTCGTACGGAAATTAATTGCCCTAAAGTTGCACGAAATAGGTGTATCACCGCTTGGTCAAGGTCACCGCTTGTAGGAATTCTCATGAAAAGCAACTTTTAAACGGCAACAAGTATCTTACGCCGGATATAAGTAAAGGATGATAGGATTTTTGGCAACAAAATTAATTTAGTTACTTTTGGGCCCTGCCCTAACATCTAACATCTAACATCTAACATCTAACATCCCCTTTACTGATAAAGTCTTTTGTTAATTTATTGCAAAAATAAATGCAGAGCTGCATTAGGCGAAGCGATGGTAATGCTGATAACATACCACTTGGCCTTACCCCGACTATAATGTGTTTACTTATGTTTTTGTTAAAACGTTGCGTACAATTCATTCTTACATACCTGATTAGTGATTAGGGTTGCATTCTGCTGTTGTTTTGAATTAAATATTATTTGTAAACAAATTGTAGTGCATACCTTAGCATATTTTCTTCGTATCTTAAAAGTATAAACTATTTAAGTGTGAGTCGTCAGTTGCGTCCCAAACTCTAGCTTTTGACGTCAATTGTGGCGATTCGCTTCGCCTAGCATTTTTTTTGGAAAATGTAAAATTACTTATTAAAGTTCAATAACAGGATTTCGTGTTAAGATATCGAGCAAGTAACTTCAGCATTAAAAACAAGTAAGAAAATTAAAATCGGCCAGAATCGTACCTATTATACCAGTCACTGTCGTATCGTAAAAAAGACAAAAGAAGTAAAAGAACATAATTTTCATGCTCTATAATGTGGAGTGGGTGCAGTTGTTTTCTTCTAATGTCAAAATAAAAGTTTTTTTTTGTAGTGGCATGCGGACGTGTCCTTTGAAAAGTTTAGGTCGATTCCAAATTCTTTTACAAATTTGTAATTTTCGCTAATGGGAGAATGTTTACTACATATACTACAAAGTTGCGCCAACAGACAGATGGGCAGACGAATAGGCGGACGTGTTTAGATGCAATCCAACAGTTTATTTACTTTGTGCGGTCTTTGATGCTCATTTCTGCGCTTTATAAAGGCATTGAAAAACGAATTAAATTTTGATACACTATAATAGTGGATAGGCGTGGTCAGTTTTGTGCATATTTGCACATAAATGCTACAGCATCCCCCATAGAATATGCGTTCAAATTTTTCTTCATTTATTTGCTATAGTTTAGGAGTAACGACAGAGATGTCCTCACTTTACACAGTACATAGTAGTGTCGAAGATCGGTTCTCCGATCGATTTGACCCATTTTTAATACCAACATACGTGTAAGAACTTCCAATGTTTTTGCAAAATTTGAAATCGATGGCTTAATTTTTGCGACCAGGAGAATGTTTACAACATACATTACACAGAAGGACAGACGGACATGCTTAAATCGATTTAGAATTTGATGCTGATCAAGAGTATATACACATTTTGTGTGGTCTCTGACGCTTGCTTCTGGGCGTTGGAAACGTTTTGACAAAATGAATGTATTCCTCATCCCTCGGTGACGGGTATAAAAAAGACAAAGAAGTTAGTGAAAAAGGAGACGTTTGATCATATGTGACTTGATAGCAAATTTACCCTTTGTTTGCAATGCTTTAAAAAAAAAAAAGCGTGCAGTAAATTTATTTAGTATTACTTGTCTACTTGTGCTTACATAAATCCATGTAATAAATTCCCAACCAAGCTGATGCCGCTGTTACTGTTGTTGTCATTTTAATATACATAATATGTGCATTTTTTTAAACTTTATTAAAATAAATTGTTTAAGAACTTTTTGTTTAACAAAAGTTGTTGTTCATCATCTCACTCTCTTCCTTCAATGTGATTGCGTATATAGTTCACATTTCGTTCATACTTTCTTTTAGGTAAAAGCTTCAGACGCATCTGTAGTGAAGGTGACATCTTACACAAAGGCTCATGGAACTTTACAGTACAAGATAACGATTTTAAAAGAATTTCCGATTGACGAACAGTTTTATGTGAATGTTCATTCGCCAGTCACACTGCAAGATATACAGGTAAGTGTAAGAAACATGTGTGTATGCACAGTGATCGGTAAAAATTTTATTTAAAGGAAATGAATGAAAGTGAAAGTGAAAATGAAAATGAAATCGAAATCGAAATTTTTACTTATAACTTAAATATTAGTTCAAGTCTTCTATGTTGGATTTTAGGCAAATATTGAATAACTTATATATAACCGATGACGTTCATTGTATTGCGGTATTCTCGTAAATGTAAATGCATTGTATATTATTACCTGCAATTTAAGTTATGTCAGAGATTGCAGTTATTTTTGAGAATAATAATA